>CAWUPM010000852.1:0-74003 GCA_963924295.1 Dioctria rufipes
GCAAAAAATAATTTTTGAAAAATTCACTATAGAAAAGGCAATCATCGGTATATTTAAAATTTGCCACTGTAAAAATTTATTTCTTGACAAATTCACTATAGAAAAGGCAATCCTCGGTATATTTAAAAATTGCCACAGTAAAAATTTATTTTTTGACCAATTCACTATAGAAAAGGCATATTTAAAATTTGCGACCGTAAAAAATATTATTTTGACAAATTCACTATAGAAAAGGCAATCCTCGACGTATTTAAAATTTGCGAGAGTAAAAAATTATTTTTTGAAAAATTTACTATAGAAAAGGCAATCCTCGGTGTATTTAAAATTTGCGAGAGCAAAAAATTATTTTTTGAAAAATTTACTATAGAAAAGGCAATCCTCGGCGTATTTAAAATTTGCGACAGTAAAAAATTAATTTTTGAAAAATTTACTATAGAAAATGCAATCCTCGGCGTATTTAAAATTTGCGACAGTAAAAAATTATTTTTTGAAAAATTTACTGTAGAAAAGGCAATCCTCGGCGTATTTAAAATTTGCGACAGTAAAAAATTATTTTTGAAAAATTTACTATAGAAAAGGCAATCCTCGGCGTATTTAAAATTTGCGACAGTAAAAAATTATTTTTTGAAAAATTTACTATAGAAAAGGCAATCCTCGGCGTATTTAAAATTTGCGATAGTAAAAAATTATTTTTTGAAAAATTTACTATAGAAAAGGCAATCCTCGGCGTATTTAAAATTTGCGACAGTAAAAAATTATTTTTTGAAAAATTTACTATAGAAAAGGCAATCCTCGGCGTATTTAAAATTTGCGACAGTAAAAAATTAATTTTTGAAAAATTTACTATAGAAAATGCGAACCTCGGCGTATTTAAAATTTGCGACAGTAAAAATTTATTCTTTGACAAATTCACTATAGAAAAGGCAATCCTCGGCGTATTTAAAATTTGCGACAGTAAAAAATTCTTTTTTAAAAAATTTACTATAGAAAAGGCAATCCTCGGCGTATTTAAAATTTGCGACAGTAAAAAATTAATTTTTGAAAAATTTACTATAGAAAATGCAATCCTCGGCGTATTTAAAATTTGCGACAGTAAAAAATTATTTTTTGAAAAATTTACTGTAGAAAAGGCAATCCTCGGCGTATTTAAAATTTGCGACAGTAAAAAATTATTTTTGAAAAATTTACTATAGAAAAGGCAATCCTCGGCGTATTTAAAATTTGCGACAGTAAAAAATTATTTTTTGAAAAATTTACTATAGAAAAGGCAATCCTCGGCGTATTTAAAATTTGCGACAGTAACAAATTATTTTTGAAAAATTTACTATAGAAAGGGCAATCCTCGGCGTATTTAAAATTTGCGACAGTAAAAAATTATTTTTTGAAAAATTTACTATAGAAAAGGCAATCCTCGGCGTATTTAAAATTTTCGACAGTAAAATATTATTTTTGGAAAAATTTACTATAGAAATGGCAATCCTCGGCGTATTTAAAATTTGCGACAGTAAAAAATTCTTTTTGAAAAATTTACTATAGAAAAGGCAATCCTCGGCGTATTTAAAATTTGCGACAGTAAAAAATTCTTTTTGAAAAATTTACTATAGAAAAGGCAATCCTCGGCGTATTTAAAATTTGCGACAGTAAAAAATTATTTTTTGAAAAATTTGCTATAGAAAATGCAATCCTCGGCGTATTTAAAATTTGCGAGAGTAAAAAATTATTTTTTGGAAAAATTTACTATAGAAAAGGCAATCCTCGGCGTATTTAAAATTTGCGACAGTAAAAATTTATTTTTTGACAAATTCACTATAGAAAAGGCAATCCTCGGCGTATTTAAAATTTAAGACAGTAAAAAATTATTTTTTGAAAAATTTACTATAGAAAAGGTAATCCTCGGCGTATTTAAAATTTGCGACAGTAAAAATTTATTTTTTGACAAATTCACTATAGAAAAGGCAATCCTCGGCGTATTTAAAATTTTCGACAGTAAAAAATTATTTTTGGAAAAATTTACTATAGAAAAGCCAATCCTCGGCGTATTTAAAATTTGCGACAGTAAAAATTTATTTTTTGGCAAATTCACTATAGAAAAGGCAATCCTCGGCGTATTTAAAATTTGCGAGAGTAAAAAATTATGTTTTGAAAAATTTACTATAGAAAAGGCAATCCTCGGCGTATTTAAAATTTGCGACAGCAAAAAATAATTTTTTGAAAAATTCACTATAGAAAAGGCAATCATCGGTATATTTAAAATTTGCCACTGTAAAAATTTATTTCTTGACAAATTCACTATAGAAAAGGCAATCCTCGGTATATTTAAAATTTGCCACAGTAAAAATTTATTTTTTGACCAATTCACTATAGAAAAGGCATATTTAAAATTTGCGACAGTAAAAAATATTATTCTGAAAAATTCACTATAGAAAAGGCAATCCTCGACGTATTTAAAATTTTCGACAGTAAAAAATTATTTTTGGAAAAATTTACTATAGAAAAGGCAATCCTCGGCGTATTTAAAATTTGCGACAGTAAAAATTTATTTTTTGGCAAATTCACTATAGAAAAGGCAATCCTCGGCGTATTTAAAATTTGCGACAGTAAAAAATTATGTTTTGAAAAATTTACTATAGAAAAGGCAATCCTCGGCGTATTTAAAATTTGCGACAGCAAAAAATAATTTTTTGAAAAATTCACTATAGAAAAGGCAATCATCGGTATATTTAAAATTTGCCACTGTAAAAATTTATTTCTTGACAAATTCACTATAGAAAACGCAATCCTCGGTATATTTAAAATATGCCACAGTAAAAATTTATTTTTTGACCAATTCACTATAGAAAAGGCATATTTAAATTTTGCGACCGTAAAAAATATTATTTTGACAAATTCACTATAGAAAAGGCAATCATCGGTATATTTAAAATTTGCCACTGTAAAAATTTATTTCTTGACAAATTCACTATAGAAAAGGCAATCCTCGGTATATTTAAAAATTGCCACAGTAAAAATTTATTTTTTGACCAATTCACTATAGAAAAGGCATATTTAAAATTTGCGACAGTAAAAAATATTATTTTGAAAAATTCACTATAGAAAAGGCAATCCTCGACGTATTTAAAATTTTCGACAGTAAAAAATTATTTTTGGAAAAATTTACTATAGAAAAGGCAATCCTCGGCGTATTTAAAATTTGCGACAGTAAAAATTTATTTTTTGGCAAATTCACTATAGAAAAGGCAATCCTCGGCGTATTTAAAATTTGCGACAGTAAAAAATTATGTTTTGAAAAATTTACTATAGAAAAGGCAATCCTCGGCGTATTTAAAATTTGCGACAGCAAAAAATAATTTTTTGAAAAATTCACTATAGAAAAGGCAATCATCGGTATATTTAAAATTTGCCACTGTAAAAATTTATTTCTTGACAAATTCACTATAGAAAACGCAATCCTCGGTATATTTAAAATATGCCACAGTAAAAATTTATTTTTTGACCAATTCACTATAGAAAAGGCATATTTAAATTTTGCGACCGTAAAAAATATTATTTTGACAAATTCACTATAGAAAAGGCAATCCTCGACGTATTTAAAATTTGCGAGAGTAAAAAATTATTTTTTGAAAAATTTACTATAGAAAAGGCAATCCTCGGCGTATTTAAAATTTGCGACAGTAAAAAATTATTTTTTGAAAAATTTACTATAGAAAAGGCAATCCTCGGCGTATTTAAAATTTGCGACAGTAAAAAATTATTTTTTGAAAAATTTACTATAGAAAAGGCAATCCTCGGCGTATTTAAAATTTTCGACAGTAAAAAATTATTTTTGGAAAAATTTACTATAGAAAAGGCAATCCTCGGCGTATTTAAAATTTGCAACAGTAAAAAATTCTTTTTTGAATAATTTACTATAGAAAAGGCAATCCTCGGCGTATTTAAAATTTGCGACAGTAAAAAATTAATTTTTGAAAAATTTACTATAGAAAATGCAATCCTCGGCGTATTTAAAATTTGCGACAGTAAGAAATTATTTTTTGAAAAATTTACTATAGAAAGGGCAATCCTCGGCGTATTTAAAATTTGCGACAGTAAAAAATTATTTTTTGAAAAATTTACTGTAGAAAAGGCAATCCTCGGCGTATTTAAAATTTGCGACAGTAAAAAATTATTTTTTGAAAAATTTACTATAGAAAAGGCAATCCTCGGCGTATTTAAAATTTGCGACAGTAAAAAATTATTTTTTGAAAAATTTACTATAGAAAAGGCAATCCTCGGCGTATTTAAAATTTGCGACAGTAAGAAATTATTTTTTGAAAAATTTACTATAGAAAGGGCAATCCTCGGCGTATTTAAAATTTGCGACAGTAAAAAATTATTTTTTGAAAAATTTACTATAGAAAAGGCAATCCTCGGCGTATTTAAAATTTTCGACAGTAAAATATTATTTTTGGAAAAATTTACTATAGAAATGGCAATCCTCGGCGTATTTAAAATTTGCGACAGTAAAAAATTCTTTTTTGAAAAATTTACTATAGAAAAGGCAATCCTCGGCGTATTTAAAATTTGCGACAGTAAAAAATTCTTTTTTGAAAAATTTACTATAGAAAAGGCAATCCTCGGCGTATTTAAAATTTGCGACAGTAAAAAATTATTTTTTGAAAAATTTGCTATAGAAAATGCAATCCTCGGCGTATTTAAAATTTGCGAGAGTAAAAAATTATTTTTTGGAAAAATTTACTATAGAAAAGGCAATCCTCGGCGTATTTAAAATTTGCGACAGTAAAAATTTATTTTTTGACAAATTCACTATAGAAAAGGCAATCCTCGGCGTATTTAAAATTTAAGACAGTAAAAAATTATTTTTTGAAAAATTTACTATAGAAAAGGTAATCCTCGGCGTATTTAAAATTTGCGACAGTAAAAATTTATTTTTTGACAAATTCACTATAGAAAAGGCAATCCTCGGCGTATTTAAAATTTTCGACAGTAAAAAATTATTTTTGGAAAAATTTACTATAGAAAAGCCAATCCTCGGCGTATTTAAAATTTGCGACAGTAAAAATTTATTTTTTGGCAAATTCACTATAGAAAAGGCAATCCTCGGCGTATTTAAAATTTGCGAGAGTAAAAAATTATGTTTTGAAAAATTTACTATAGAAAAGGCAATCCTCGGCGTATTTAAAATTTGCGACAGCAAAAAATAATTTTTTGAAAAATTCACTATAGAAAAGGCAATCATCGGTATATTTAAAATTTGCCACTGTAAAAATTTATTTCTTGACAAATTCACTATAGAAAAGGCAATCCTCGGTATATTTAAAATTTGCCACAGCAAAAATTTATTTTTTGACCAATTCACTATAGAAAAGGCATATTTAAAATTTGCGACAGTAAAAAATATTATTCTGAAAAATTCACTATAGAAAAGGCAATCCTCGACGTATTTAAAATTTTCGACAGTAAAAAATTATTTTTGGAAAAATTTACTATAGAAAAGGCAATCCTCGGCGTATTTAAAATTTGCGACAGTAAAAATTTATTTTTTGGCAAATTCACTATAGAAAAGGCAATCCTCGGCGTATTAAAAATTTGCGACAGTAAAAAATTATGTTTTGAAAAATTTACTATAGAAAAGGCAATCCTCGGCGTATTTAAAATTTGCGACAGCAAAAAATAATTTTTTGAAAAATTCACTATAGAAAAGGCAATCATCGGTATATTTAAAATTTGCCACTGTAAAAATTTATTTCTTGACAAATTCACTATAGAAAACGCAATCCTCGGTATATTTAAAATATGCCACAGTAAAAATTTATTTTTTGACCAATTCACTATAGAAAAGGCATATTTAAATTTTGCGACCGTAAAAAATATTATTTTGACAAATTCACTATAGAAAAGGCAATCATCGGTATATTTAAAATTTGCCACTGTAAAAATTTATTTCTTGACAAATTCACTATAGAAAAGGCAATCCTCGGTATATTTAAAAATTGCCACAGTAAAAATTTATTTTTTGACCAATTCACTATAGAAAAGGCATATTTAAAATTTGCGACAGTAAAAAATATTATTTTGAAAAATTCACTATAGAAAAGGCAATCCTCGACGTATTTAAAATTTTCGACAGTAAAAAATTATTTTTGGAAAAATTTACTATAGAAAAGGCAATCCTCGGCGTATTTAAAATTTGCGACAGTAAAAATTTATTTTTTGGCAAATTCACTATAGAAAAGGCAATCCTCGGCGTATTTAAAATTTGCGACAGTAAAAAATTATGTTTTGAAAAATTTACTATAGAAAAGGCAATCCTCGGCGTATTTAAAATTTGCGACAGCAAAAAATAATTTTTTGAAAAATTCACTATAGAAAAGGCAATCATCGGTATATTTAAAATTTGCCACTGTAAAAATTTATTTCTTGACAAATTCACTATAGAAAACGCAATCCTCGGTATATTTAAAATATGCCACAGTAAAAATTTATTTTTTGACCAATTCACTATAGAAAAGGCATATTTAAATTTTGCGACCGTAAAAAATATTATTTTGACAAATTCACTATAGAAAAGGCAATCCTCGACGTATTTAAAATTTGCGAGAGTAAAAAATTAATTTTTGAAAAATTTACTATAGAAAAGGCAATCCTCGGCGTATTTAAAATTTGCGACAGTAAAAAATTATTTTTTGAAAAATTTACTATAGAAAAGGCAATCCTCGGCGTATTTAAAATTTGCGACAGTAAAAAATTATTTTTTGAAAAATTTACTATAGAAAAGGCAATCCTCGGCGTATTTAAAATTTTCGACAGTAAAAAATTATTTTTGGAAAAATTTACTATAGAAAAGGCAATCCTCGGCGTATTTAAAATTTGCAACAGTAAAAAATTCTTTTTTGAATAATTTACTATAGAAAAGGCAATCCTCGGCGTATTTAAAATTTGCGACAGTAAAAAATTAATTTTTGAAAAATTTACTATAGAAAATGCAATCCTCGGCGTACTTAAAATTTGCGACAGTAAAAAATTATTTTTTGAAAAATTTACTGTAGAAAAGGCAATCCTCGGCGCATTTAAAATTTGCGACAGTAAAAAATTATTTTTTGAAAAATTTACTATAGAAAAGGCAATCCTCGGCGCATTTAAAATTTGCGACAGTAAAAAATTATTTTTTGAAAAATTTACTATAGAAAAGGCAATCCTCGGCGTATTTAAAATTTGCGAGAGTAAAAAATTATTTTTTGAAAAATTTACTATAGAAAAGACAATCCTCGGCGTATTTAAAATTTGCGACAGTAAAAATTAATTTTTTGACAAATTCACTATAGAAAAGGCAATCCTCGGCGTGTTTAAAATTTGCGACAGTAAAAAATTCTTTTTTGAAAAATTTACTATAGAAAAGGCAATCCTCGGCGTATTTAAAATTTGCGACAATAAAAAATTAATTTGTGAAAAATTTACTATAGAAAATGCAATCCTCGGCGTATTTAAAATTTGCGACAGTAAAAAATTATTTTTTGAAAAATTTACTGTAGAAAAGGCAATCCTCGGCGTATTTAAAATTTGCGAGAGTAAAAAATTATTTTTTGAACAATTTACTATAGAAAAGGCAATCCTCGGCGTATTTAAAATTTGCGACAGTAAAAAATTATTTTTTGAAAAATTTACTATAGAAAAGGCAATCCTCGGCGTATTTAAAATTTTCGACAGTAAAGAATTATTTTTGGAAAAATTTACTATAGAAAAGGCAATCCTCGGCGTATTTAAAATTTGCGACAGTAAAAATTTATTTTTTGGCAAATTCACTATAGAAAAGGCAATCCTCGGCGTATTTAAAATTTGCGACAGTAAAAAATTATGTTTTGAAAAATTTACTATAGAAAAGGCAATCCTCGGCGTATTTAAAATTTGCGACAGCAAAAAATAATTTTTTGAAAAATTCACTATAGAAAAGGCAATCATCAGTATATTTAAAATTTGCCACTGTAAAAATTTATTTCTTGACAAATTCACTATAGAAAAGGCAATCCTCGGTATATTTAAAATTTGCCACAGTAAAAATTTATTTTTTGACCAATTCACTATAGAAAAGGCATATTTAAAATTTGCGACCGTAAACAATATTATTTTGACAAATTCACTATAGAAAAGGCAATCCTCGACGTATTTAAAATTTTCGACAGTAAAAAATTATTTTTGGAAAAATTTACTATAGAAAAGGCAATCCTCGGCGCATTTAAAATTGGCGACAGTAAAAATTTATTTTTTGGCAAATTTACTATAGAAAAGGCAATCCTCGGCGTATTTAAAATTTGCGACAGTAAAAAATTATGTTTTGAAAAATTTACTATAGAAAAGGCAATCCTCGGCGTATTTAAAATTTGCGACAGCAAATAATAATTTTTTGAAAAATTCACTATAGAAAAGGCAATCATCGGTATATTTAAAATTTGCCACTGTAAAAATTTATTTCTTGACAAATTCACTATAGAAAAGGCAATCCTCGGTATATTTAAAATTTGCCACAGTAAAAATTTATTTTTTGACCAATTCACTATAGAAAAGGCATATTTAAAATTTGCGACCGTAAAAAATATTATTTTGACAAATTCACTATAGAAAAGGCAATCCTCGGCGTATTTAAAATTTGCGAGAGTAAAAAATTATTTTTTGAAAAATTTACTATAGAAAAGGCAATCCTCGGCGTATTTAAAATTTGCGACAGCAAAAAATTATTTTTTGAAAAATTTACTATAGAAAAGGCAATCCTCGGCGTATTTAAAATTTGCGACAGTAAAAAATTAATTTTTGAAAAATTTACTATAGAAAACGCAATCCTCGGCGTATTTAAAATTGGCGACAGTAAAAAATTATTTTTTGAAAAATTTACTGTAGAAAAGGCAATCCTCGGTAAAATTTGCGACAGTAAAAAATAATTTTTTGAAAAATTTACTATAGAAAAGGCAATCCTCGGCGTATTTAAAATTTGCGACAGTGAAAAATTATTTTTTGAAAAATTTACTATAGAAAAGGCAATCCTCGGCGTATTTAAAATGTGCGACAGTAAAAATTATTTTTTGAAAAATTTACTATAGAAAAGGCAATCCTCGGCGTATTTAAAATTTGCGACAGTAAAAAATTATTTTTTGAAAAATTTACTATAGAAAAGGCAATCCTCGGCGTATTTAAAAATTTCGACAGTAAAAAATTATTTTTGGAAAAATTTACTATAAAAAAGGCAATCCTCAGCGTATTTAAAATTTGCGAGAGTAAAAAATTATTTTTTGAAAAATTTACTATAGAAAAGGCAATCCTCGGCGTATTTAAAATGTGCGACAGTAAAAAATTATTTTTTGAAAAATTTACTATAGAAAAGGCAATCCTCGGCGTGTTTAAAATTTGCGACAGTAAAAAATTATTTTTTGAAAAATTTACTGTAGAAAAGGCAATCCTCGGCGCATTTAAAATTTGCGACAGTAAAAAATAATTTTTTGAAAAATTTACTATAGAAAAGGCAATCCTCGGCGTATTTAAAATTTGCGAGAGTAAAAAATTATTTTTTGAAAAATTTACTATAGAAAAGGCAATCCTCGGCGTATTTAAAATTTGCGACAGTAACAAATTAATTTTTGAAAAATTTACTATAGAAAATGCAATCCTCGGCGTATTTAAAATTTGCGACAGTAAAAAATTATTTTTTGAAAAATTTACTGTAGAAAAGGCAATCCTCGGCGCATTTAAAATTTGCGACAGTAAAAAATAATTTTTTGAAAAATTTACTATAGAAAAGGCAATCCTCGGCGTATTTAAAATTTGCGAGAGTAAAAAATTATTTTTTGAAAAATTTACTATAGAAAAGGCAATCCTCGGCGTATTTAAAATTTGCGACAGCAAAAAATTATTTTTTGAAAAATTTACTATAGAAAAGGCAATCCTCGGCGTATTTAAAATGTGAGACAGTAAAAAATTATTTTTTGAAAAATTTACTATAGAAAAGGCAATCCTCGGCGTATTTAAAATTTGCGACAGTAAAAAATTATTTTTTGAAAAATTTGCTATAGAAAAGGCAATCCTCGGTAAAATTTGCGACAGTAAAAAATAATTTTTTGAAAAATTTACTATAGAAAATGCAATCCTCGGCGTATTTAAAATTTGCGACAGTAAACAATTATTTTTTGAAAAATTTACTGTAGAAAAGGCAATCCTCGGCGCATTTAAAATTTGCGACAGTAAAAAATAATTTTTTGAAAAATTTACTATAGAAAAGGCCATCCTCAGCGTATTTAAAATTTGCGAGAGTAAAAAATTATTTTTTGAAAAATTTACTATAGAAAAGGCAATCCTCGGCGTATTTAAAATGTGCGACAGTAAAAAATTATTTTTTGAAAAATTTACTATAGAAAAGGCAATCCTCGGCGTGTTTAAAATTTGCGACAGTAAAAAATTATTTTTTGAAAAATTTACTATAGAAAAGGCAATCCTCGGCGTATTTAAAATTTTCGACAGTAAAAAATTATTTTTGGAAAAATTTACTAGAAAAAAGGCAATCCTCGGCGTATTTAAAACTTGCGACAGTAAAAAATTATGTTGTGAAAAATTTACTATAGAAAAGGCAATCCTCGGCGTATTTAAAATTTGCGACAGTAAAAAATTAATTTTTGAAAAATTTACTATAGAAAATGCAATCCTCGGCGTATTTAAAATTTGCGACAGTAAAAAATTATTTTTTGAAAAATTTACTGTAGAAAAGGCAATCCTCGGCGCATTTAAAATTTGCGACAGTAAAAAATAATTTTTTGAAAAATTTACTATAGAAAAGGCAATCCTCAGCGTATTTAAAAATTGCGAGAGTAAAAAATTATTTTTTGAAAAATTTACTATAGAAAAGGCAATCCTCGGCGTATTTAAAATGTGAGACAGTACAAAATTATTTTTTGAAAAATTTACTATAGAAAAGGCAATCCTCGGCGTGTTTAAAATTTGCGACAGTAAAAAATGATTTTTTGAAAAATTTACTGTACAAAAGGCAATCCTCGGCGCATTTAAAATTTGCGACAGTAAAAAATAATTTTTTGAAAAATTTACTATAGAAAAGGCAATCCTCGGCGTATTTAAAATTTGCGAGAGTAAAAAATTATTTTTTGAAAAATTTACTATAGAAAAGGCAATCCTCGGCGTATTTAAAATTTGCGACAGCAAAAAATTATTTTTTGAAAAATTTACTATAGAAAAGGCAATCCTCGGCGTATTTAAAATTTGCGACAGTAAAAAATTATTTTTTGAAAAATTTACTATAGAAAAGGCAATCCTCGGCGTATTTAAAATGTGCGACAGTAAAAAATTATTTTTTGAAAAATTTACTATAGAAAAGGCAATCCTCGGCGTATTTAAAATTTGCGACAGTAAAAAATTATTTTTTGAAAAATTTACTATAGAAAAGGCAATCCTCGGCGTATTTAAAATTTTCGACAGTAAAAAATTATTTTTGGAAAAATTTACTATAAAAAAGGCAATCCTCGGCGTATTTAAAACTTGCGACAGTAAAAAATTATGTTGTGAAAAATTTACTATAGAAAAGGCAATCCTCGGCGTATTTAAAATTTGCTACAGTAAAAAATTAATTTTTGAAAAATTTACTATAGAAAAGGCAATCCTCGGCGTATTTAAAATTTGCGACAGTAAAAAATTAATTTTTGAAAAATTTACTATAGAAAATGCAATCCTCGGCGTATTTAAAATTTGCGACAGTAAAAAATTATTTTTTGAAAAATTTACTGTAGAAAAGGCAATCCTCGGCGCATTTAAAATTTGCGACAGTAAAAAATAATTTTTTGAAAAATTTACTATAGAAAAGGCAATCCTCGGCGTATTTAAAATTTGCGACAGTAACAAATTATTTTTTGAAAAATTTACTATAGAAAAGGCAATCCTCGGCGTATTTAAAATGTGCGACAGTAAAAAATTATTTTTTGAAAAATTTACTATAGAAAAGGCAATCCTCGGCGCATTTAAAATTTGCGACAGTAAAAAATTATTTTTTGAAAAATTTACTATAGAAAAGGCAATCCTCGGCGTATTTAAAATTTGCGAGAGTAAAAAAGTATTTTTTGAAAAATTTACTATAGAAAAGGCAATCCTCGGCGTATTTAAAATTTGCGACAGTAAAAATTAATTTTTTGACAAATTCACTATAGAAAAGGCAATCCTCGGCGTGTTTAAAATTTGCGACAGTAAAAAATTGTTTTTTGAAAAATTTACTATAGAAAAGGCAATCCTCGGCGTATTTAAAATTTGCGACAGTAAAAAATTATTTTTTGAAAAATTTACTATAGAAAAGGCAATCCTCGGCGTATTTAAAATTTTCGACAGTAAAATATTATTTTTGGAAAAATTTACTATAGAAATGGCAATCCTCGGCGTATTTAAAATTTGCGACAGTGAAAAATTCTTTTTTGAAAAATTTACTATAGAAAAGGCAATCCTCGGCGTATTTAAAATTTGCGACAGTAAAAAATTCTTTTTTGAAAAATTTACTGTAGAAAAGGCAATCCTCGGCGTATTTAAAATTTGCGACAGTAAAAAATTATTTTTTGAAAAATTTACTATAGAAAATGCAATCCTCGGCGTATTTAAAATTTGCGACAGTAAAAAATTATTTTTTGAAAAATTTACTATAGAAAAGGCAATCCTCGGCGTATTTAAAATTTGCGACAGTAAAAATTTATTTTTTGACAAATTCACTATAGAAAAGAAAGGCAATCCTCGGCGTATTTAAAATTTAAGACAGTAAAAAATTATTTTTTGAAAAATTTACTATAGAAAAGGTAATCCTCGGCGTATTTAAAATTTGCGACAGTAAAAATTTATTTTTTGACAAATTCACTATAGAAAAGGCAATCCTCGGCGTATTTAAAATTTTCGACAGTAAAAAATTATTTTTGGAAAAATTTACTATAGAAAAGCCAATCCTCGGCGTATTTAAAATTTGCGACAGTAAAAATTTATTTTTTGGCAAATTCACTATAGAAAAGGCAATCCTCGGCGTATTTAAAATTTGCGACAGTAAAAAATTATTTTTTGAAAAATTTACTATAGAAAAGGCAATCCTCGGCGTATTTAAAATTTGCGACAGTAAAAAATTATGTTTTGAAAAATTTACTATAGAAAAGGCATTCCTCGGCGTATTTAAAATTTGCGACAGCAAAAAATAATTTTTTGAAAAATTCACTATAGAAAAGGCAATCATCGGTATATTTAAAATTTGCCACTGTAAAAATTTATTTCTTGACAAATTCACTATAGAAAAGGCAATCCTCGGTATATTTAAAAATTGCCACAGTAAAAATTTATTTTTTGACCAATTCACTATAGAAAAGGCATATTTAAAATTTGCGACCGTAAAAAATATTATTTTGACAAATTCACTATAGAAAAGGCAATCCTCGACGTATTTAAAATTTGCGAGAGTAAAAAATTATTTTTTGAAAAATTTACTATAGAAAAGGCAATCCTCGGTGTATTTAAAATTTGCGAGAGCAAAAAATTATTTTTTGAAAAATTTACTATAGAAAAGGCAATCCTCGGCGTATTTAAAATTTGCGACAGTAAAAAATTAATTTTTGAAGAATTTACTATAGAAAATGCAATCCTCGGCGTATTTAAAATTTGCGACAGTAAAAAATTATTTTTTGAAAAATTTACTGTAGAAAAGGCAATCCTCGGCGTATTTAAAATTTGCGACAGTAAAAAATTATTTTTTGAAAAATTTACTATAGAAAAGGCAATCCTCGGCGTATTTAAAATTTGCGACAGTAAAAAATTATTTTTTGAAAAATTTACTATAGAAAAGGCAATCCTCGGCGTATTTAAAATTTGCGATAGTAAAAAATTATTTTTTGAAAAATTTACTATAGAAAAGGCAATCCTCGGCGTATTTAAAATTTGCGACAGTAAAAAATTATTTTTTGAAAAATTTACTATAGAAAAGACAATCCTCGGCGTATTTAAAATTTGCGACAGTAAAAAATTAATTTTTGAAAAATTTACTATAGAAAATGCGAACCTCGGCGTATTTAAAATTTGCGACAGTAAAAATTTATTCTTTGACAAATTCACTATAGAAAAGGCAATCCTCGGCGTATTTAAAATTTGCGACAGTAAAAAATTCTTTTTTAAAAAATTTACTATAGAAAAGGCAATCCTCGGCGTATTTAAAATTTGCGACAGTAAAAAATTAATTTTTGAAAAATTTACTATAGAAAATGCAATCCTCGGCGTATTTAAAATTTGCGACAGTAAAAAATTATTTTTTGAAAAATTTACTGTAGAAAAGGCAATCCTCGGCGTATTTAAAATTTGCGACAGTAAAAAATTATTTTTTGAAAAATTTACTATAGAAAAGGCAATCCTCGGCGTATTTAAAATTTGCGACAGTAAAAAATTATTTTTTGAAAAATTTACTATAGAAAAGGCAATCCTCGGCGTATTTAAAATTTGCGACAGTAAGAAATTATTTTTTGAAAAATTTACTATAGAAAAGGCAATCCTCGGCGTATTTAAAATTTGCGACAGTAAAAAATTATTTTTTGAAAAATTTACTATAGAAAAGGCAATCCTCGGCGTATTTAAAATTTTCGACAGTAAAATATTATTTTTGGAAAAATTTACTATAGAAATGGCAATCCTCGGCGTATTTAAAATTTGCGACAGTAAAAAATTCTTTTTTGAAAAATTTACTATAGAAAAGGCAATCCTCGGCGTATTTAAAATTTGCGACAGTAAAAAATTCTTTTTTGAAAAATTTACTATAGAAAAGGCAATCCTCGGCGTATTTAAAATTTGCGACAGTAAAAAATTATTTTTTGAAAAATTTACTATAGAAAATGCAATCCTCGGCGTATTTAAAATTTGCGACAGTAAAAAATTATTTTTTGAAAAATTTACTATAGAAAAGGCAATCCTCGGCGTATTTAAAATTTGCGACAGTAAAAATTTATTTTTTGACAAATTCACTATAGAAAAGGCAATCCTCGGCGTATTTAAAATTTAAGACAGTAAAAAATTATTTTTTGAAAAATTTACTATAGAAAAGGTAATCCTCGGCGTATTTAAAATTTGCGACAGTAAAAATTTATTTTTTGACAAATTCACTATAGAAAAGGCAATCCTCGGCGTATTTAAAGTTTTCGACAGTAAAAAATTATTTTTGGAAAAATTTACTATAGAAAAGCCAATCCTCGGCGTATTTAAAATTTGCGACAGTAAAAATTTATTTTTTGGCAAATTCACTATAGAAAAGGCAATCCTCGGCGTATTTAAAATTTGCGAGAGTAAAAAATTATGTTTTGAAAAATTTACTATAGAAAAGGCAATCCTCGGCGTATTTAAAATTTGCGACAGCAAAAAATAATTTTTTGAAAAATTCACTATAGAAAAGGCAATCATCGGTATATTTAAAATTTGCCACTGTAAAAATTTATTTCTTGACAAATTCACTATAGAAAAGGCAATCCTCGGTATATTTAAAATTTGCCACAGTAAAAATTTATTTTTTGACCAATTCACTATAGAAAAGGCATATTTAAAATTTGCGACAGTAAAAAATATTATTTTGAAAAATTCACTATAGAAAAGGCAATCCTCGACGTATTTAAAATTTTCGACAGTAAAAAATTATTTTTGGAAAAATTTACTATAGAAAAGGCAATCCTCGGCGTATTTAAAATTTGCGACAGTAAAAATTTATTTTTTGGCAAATTCACTATAGAAAAGGCAATCCTCGGCGTATTTAAAATTTGCGACAGTAAAAAATTATGTTTTGAAAAATTTACTATAGAAAATGCAATCCTCGGCGTATTTAAAATTTGCGACAGTAAAAAATTATTTTTTGAAAAATTTACTGTAGAAAAGGCAATTCTCGGCGTATTTAAAATTTGCGACAGTAAAAAATTATTTTTTGAAAAATTTACTATAGAAAAGGCAATCCTCGGCGTATTTAAAATTTGCGACAGTAAAAAATTATTTTTTGAAAAATTTACTATAGAAAAGGCAATCCTCGGCGTATTTAACATTTGCGACAGTAAGAAATTATTTTTTGAAAAATTTACTATAGAAAAGGCAATCCTCGGCGTATTTAAAATTTGCGACAGTAAAAAATTATTTTTTGAAAAATTTACTATAGAAAAGGCAATCCTCGGCGTATTTAAAATTTTCGACAGTAAAATATTATTTTTGGAAAAATTTACTATAGAAATGGCAATCCTCGGCGTATTTAAAATTTGCGACAGTGAAAAATTC
Source organism: Dioctria rufipes (assembly GCA_963924295.1). Taxonomy (NCBI): domain Eukaryota; kingdom Metazoa; phylum Arthropoda; class Insecta; order Diptera; family Asilidae; genus Dioctria; species Dioctria rufipes. The sequence continues at coordinate 16,291 of CAWUPM010000852.1, forward strand.
TTTTTTGAAAAATTTACTATAGAAAAGGCAATCCTCGGCGTATTTAAAATTTGCGACAGTAAAAAATTCTTTTTTGAAAAATTTACTATAGAAAAGGCAATCCTCGCCGTATTTAAAATTTGCGACAGTAAAAAATTATTTTTTGAAAAATTTACTATAGAAAATGCAATCCTCGGCGTATTTAAAATTTGCGACAGTAAAAAATTATTTTTTGAAAAATTTACTATAGAAAAGGCAATCCTCGGCGTATTTAAAATTTGCGACAGTAAAAATTTATTTTTTGACAAATTCACTATAGAAAAGAAAGGCAATCCTCGGCGTATTTAAAATTTAAGACAGTAAAAAATTATTTTTTGAAAAATTTACTATAGAAAAGGTAATCCTCGGCGTATTTAAAATTTGCGACAGTAAAAATTTATTTTTTGAAAAATTCACTATAGAAAAGGCAATCCTCGGCGTATTTAAAATTTTCGACAGTAAAAAATTATTTTTGGAAAAATTTACTATAGAAAAGCCAATCCTCGGCGTATTTAAAATTTGCGACAATAAAAATTTATTTTTTGGCAAATTCACTATAGAAAAGGCAATCCTCGGCGTATTTAAAATTTGCGACAGTAAAAAATTATTTTTTGAAAAATTTACTATAGAAAAGGCAATCCTCGGCGTATTTAAAATTTGCGACAGTAAAAAATTATGTTTTGAAAAATTTACTATAGAAAAGGCATTCCTCGGCGTATTTAAAATTTGCGACAGCAAAAAATAATTTTTTGAAAAATTCACTATAGAAAAGGCAATCATCGGTATATTTAAAATTTGCCACTGTAAAAATTTATTTCTTGACAAATTCACTATAGAAAAGGCAATCCTCGGTATATTTAAAAATTGCCACAGTAAAAATTTATTTTTTGACCAATTCACTATAGAAAAGGCATATTTAAAATTTGCGACCGTAAAAAATATTATTTTGACAAATTCACTATAGAAAAGGCAATCCTCGACGTATTTAAAATTTGCGAGAGTAAAAAATTATTTTTTGAAAAATTTACTATAGAAAAGGCAATCCTCGGTGTATTTAAAATTTGCGAGAGCAAAAAATTATTTTTTGAAAAATTTACTATAGAAAAGGCAATCCTCGGCGTATTTAAAATTTGCGACAGTAAAAAATTAATTTTTGAAGAATTTACTATAGAAAATGCAACCCTCGGCGTATTTAAAATTTGCGACAGTAAAAAATTATTTTTTGAAAAATTTACTGTAGAAAAGGCAATCCTCGGCGTATTTAAAATTTGCGACAGTAAAAAATTATTTTTTGAAAAATTTACTATAGAAAAGGCAATCCTCGGCGTATTTAAAATTTGCGACAGTAAAAAATTATTTTTTGAAAAATTTACTATAGAAAAGGCAATCCTCGGCGTATTTAAAATTTGCGATAGTAAAAAATTATTTTTTGAAAAATTTACTATAGAAAAGGCAATCCTCGGCGTATTTAAAATTTGCGACAGTAAAAAATTATTTTTTGAAAAATTTACTATAGAAAAGGCAATCCTCGGCGTATTTAAAATTTGCGACAGTAAAAAATTAATTTTTGAAAAATTTACTATAGAAAATGCGAACCTCGGCGTATTTAAAATTTGCGACAGTAAAAATTTATTCTTTGACAAATTCACTATAGAAAAGGCAATCCTCGGCGTATTTAAAATTTGCGACAGTAAAAAATTCTTTTTTAAAAAATTTACTATAGAAAAGGCAATCCTCGGCGTATTTAAAATTTGCGACAGTAAAAAATTAATTTTTGAAAAATTTACTATAGAAAATGCAATCCTCGGCGTATTTAAAATTTGCGACAGTAAAAAATTATTTTTTGAAAAATTTACTGTAGAAAAGGCAATCCTCGGCGTATTTAAAATTTGCGACAGTAAAAAATTATTTTTTGAAAAATTTACTATAGAAAAGGCAATCCTCGGCGTATTTAAAATTTGCGACAGTAAAAAATTATTTTTTGAAAAATTTACTATAGAAAAGGCAATCCTCGGCGTATTTAAAATTTGCGACAGTAAGAAATTATTTTTTGAAAAATTTACTATAGAAAAGGCAATCCTCGGCGTATTTAAAATTTGCGACAGTAAAAAATTATTTTTTGAAAAATTTACTATAGAAAAGGCAATCCTCGGCGTATTTAAAATTTTCGACAGTAAAATATTATTTTTGGAAAAATTTACTATAGAAATGGCAATCCTCGGCGTATTTAAAATTTGCGACAGTAAAAAATTCTTTTTTGAAAAATTTACTATAGAAAAGGCAATCCTCGGCGTATTTAAAATTTGCGACAGTAAAAAATTCTTTTTTGAAAAATTTACTATAGAAAAGGCAATCCTCGGCGTATTTAAAATTTGCGACAGTAAAAAATTATTTTTTGAAAAATTTACTATAGAAAATGCAATCCTCGGCGTATTTAAAATTTGCGACAGTAAAAAATTATTTTTTGAAAAATTTACTATAGAAAAGGCAATCCTCGGCGTATTTAAAATTTGCGACAGTAAAAATTTATTTTTTGACAAATTCACTATAGAAAAGGCAATCCTCGGCGTATTTAAAATTTAAGACAGTAAAAAATTATTTTTTGAAAAATTTACTATAGAAAAGGTAATCCTCGGCGTATTTAAAATTTGCGACAGTAAAAATTTATTTTTTGACAAATTCACTATAGAAAAGGCAATCCTCGGCGTATTTAAAGTTTTCGACAGTAAAAAATTATTTTTGGAAAAATTTACTATAGAAAAGCCAATCCTCGGCGTATTTAAAATTTGCGACAGTAAAAATTTATTTTTTGGCAAATTCACTATAGAAAAGGCAATCCTCGGCGTATTTAAAATTTGCGAGAGTAAAAAATTATGTTTTGAAAAATTTACTATAGAAAAGGCAATCCTCGGCGTATTTAAAATTTGCGACAGCAAAAAATAATTTTTTGAAAAATTCACTATAGAAAAGGCAATCATCGGTATATTTAAAATTTGCCACTGTAAAAATTTATTTCTTGACAAATTCACTATAGAAAAGGCAATCCTCGGTATATTTAAAATTTGCCACAGTAAAAATTTATTTTTTGACCAATTCACTATAGAAAAGGCATATTTAAAATTTGCGACAGTAAAAAATATTATTTTGAAAAATTCACTATAGAAAAGGCAATCCTCGACGTATTTAAAATTTTCGACAGTAAAAAATTATTTTTGGAAAAATTTACTATAGAAAAGGCAATCCTCGGCGTATTTAAAATTTGCGACAGTAAAAATTTATTTTTTGGCAAATTCACTATAGAAAAGGCAATCCTCGGCGTATTTAAAATTTGCGACAGTAAAAAATTATGTTTTGAAAAATTTACTATAGAAAATGCAATCCTCGGCGTATTTAAAATTTGCGACAGTAAAAAATTATTTTTTGAAAAATTTACTGTAGAAAAGGCAATTCTCGGCGTATTTAAAATTTGCGACAGTAAAAAATTATTTTTTGAAAAATTTACTATAGAAAAGGCAATCCTCGGCGTATTTAAAATTTGCGACAGTAAAAAATTATTTTTTGAAAAATTTACTATAGAAAAGGCAATCCTCGCCGTATTTAACATTTGCGACAGTAAGAAATTATTTTTTGAAAAATTTACTATAGAAAAGGCAATCCTCGGCGTATTTAAAATTTGCGACAGTAAAAAATTATTTTTTGAAAAATTTACTATAGAAAAGGCAATCCTCGGCGTATTTAAAATTTTCGACAGTAAAATATTATTTTTGGAAAAATTTACTATAGAAATGGCAATCCTCGGCGTATTTAAAATTTGCGACAGTGAAAAATTCTTTTTTGAAAAATTTACTATAGAAAAGGCAATCCTCGGCGTATTTAAAATTTGCGACAGTAAAAAATTCTTTTTTGAAAAATTTACTATAGAAAAGGCAATCCTCGGCGTATTTAAAATTTGCGACAGTAAAAAATTATTTTTTGAAAAATTTACTATAGAAAATGCAATCCTCGGCGTATTTAAAATTTGCGACAGTAAAAAATTATTTTTTGAAAAATTTACTATAGAAAAGGCAATCCTCGGCGTATTTAAAATTTGCGACAGTAAAAATTTATTTTTTGACAAATTCACTATAGAAAAGAAAGGCAATCCTCGGCGTATTTAAAATTTAAGACAGTAAAAAATTATTTTTTGAAAAATTTACTATAGAAAAGGTAATCCTCGGCGTATTTAAAATTTGCGACAGTAAAAATTTATTTTTTGAAAAATTCACTATATAAAAGGCAATCCTCGGCGTATTTAAAATTTTCGACAGTAAAAAATTATTTTTGGAAAAATTTACTATAGAAAAGCCAATCCTCGGCGTATTTAAAATTTGCGACAGTAAAAATTTATTTTTTGGCAAATTCACTATAGAAAAGGCAATCCTCGGCGTATTTAAAATTTGCGACAGTAAAAAATTATTTTTTGAAAAATTTACTATAGAAAAGGCAATCCTCGGCGTATTTAAAATTTGCGACAGTAAAAAATTATGTTTTGAAAAATTTACTATAGAAAAGGCATTCCTCGGCGTATTTAAAATTTGCGACAGCAAAAAATAATTTTTTGAAAAATTCACTATAGAAAAGGCAATCATCGGTATATTTAAAATTTGCCACTGTAAAAATTTATTTCTTGACAAATTCACTATAGAAAAGGCAATCCTCGGTATATTTAAAAATTGCCACAGTAAAAATTTATTTTTTGACCAATTCACTATAGAAAAGGCATATTTAAAATTTGCGACCGTAAAAAATATTATTTTGACAAATTCACTATAGAAAAGGCAATCCTCGACGTATTTAAAATTTGCGAGAGTAAAAAATTATTTTTTGAAAAATTTACTATAGAAAAGGCAATCCTCGGTGTATTTAAAATTTGCGAGAGCAAAAAATTATTTTTTGAAAAATTTACTATAGAAAAGGCAATCCTCGGCGTATTTAAAATTTGCGACAGTAAAAAATTAATTTTTGAAAAATTTACTATAGAAAATGCAATCCTCGGCGCATTTAAAATTTGCGACAGTAAAAAATTATTTTTTGAAAAATTTACTGTAGAAAAGGCAATCCTCGGCGTATTTAAAATTTGCGACAGTAAAAAATTATTTTTTGAAAAATTTACTATAGAAAAGGCAATCCTCGGCGTATTTAAAATTTGCGACAGTAAAAAATTATTTTTTGAAAAATTTACTATAGAAAAGGCAATCCTCGGCGTATTTAAAATTTGCGATAGTAAAAAATTATTTTTTGAAAAATTTACTATAGAAAAGGCAATCCTCGGCGTATTTAAAATTTGCGACAGTAAAAAATTATTTTTTGAAAAATTTACTATAGAAAAGGCAATCCTCGGCGTATTTAAAATTTGCGACAGTAAAAAATTAATTTTTGAAAAATTTACTATAGAAAATGCGAACCTCGGCGTATTTAAAATTAGCGACAGTAAAAATTTATTCTTTGACAAATTCACTATAGAAAAGGCAATCCTCGGCGTATTTAAAATTTGCGACAGTAAAAAATTCTTTTTTAAAAAATTTACTATAGAAAAGGCAATCCTCGGCGTATTTAAAATTTGCGACAGTAAAAAATTAATTTTTGAAAAATTTACTATAGAAAATGCAATCCTCGGCGTATTTAAAATTTGCGACAGTAAAAAATTATTTTTTGAAAAATTTACTGTAGAAAAGGCAATCCTCGGCGTATTTAAAATTTGCGACAGTAAAAAATTATTTTTTGAAAAATTTACTATAGAAAAGGCAATCCTCGGCGTATTTAAAATTTGCGACAGTAAAAAATTATTTTTTGAAAAATTTACTATAGAAAAGGCAATCCTCGGCGTATTTAAAATTTGCGACAGTAAGAAATTATTTTTTGAAAAATTTACTATAGAAAGGGCAATCCTCGGCGTATTTAAAATTTGCGACAGTAAAAAATTATTTTTTGAAAAATTTACTATAGAAAAGGCAATCCTCGGCGTATTTAAAATTTTCGACAGTAAAATATTATTTTTGGAAAAATTTACTATAGAAATGGCAATCCTCGGCGTATTTAAAATTTGCGACAGTAAAAAATTCTTTTTTGAAAAATTTACTATAGAAAAGGCAATCCTCGGCGTATTTAAAATTTGCGACAGTAAAAAATTCTTTTTTGAAAAATTTACTATAGAAAAGGCAATCCTCGGCGTATTTAAAATTTGCGACAGTAAAAAATTATTTTTTGAAAAATTTGCTATAGAAAATGCAATCCTCGGCGTATTTAAAATTTGCGAGAGTAAAAAATTATTTTTTGGAAAAATTTACTATAGAAAAGTCAATCCTCGGCGTATTTAAAATTTGCGACAGTAAAAATTTATTTTTTGACAAATTCACTATAGAAAAGGCAATCCTCGGCGTATTTAAAATTTAAGACAGTAAAAAATTATTTTTTGAAAAATTTACTATAGAAAAGGTAATCCTCGGCGTATTTAAAATTTGCGACATTAAAAATTTATTTTTTGACAAATTCACTATAGAAAAGGCAATCCTCGGCGTATTTAAAATTTTCGACAGTAAAAAATTATTTTTGGAAAAATTTACTATAGAAAAGCCAATCCTCGGCGTATTTAAAATTTGCCACAGTAAAAATTTATTTTTTGGCAAATTCACTATAGAAAAGGCAATCCTCGGCGTATTTAAAATTTGCGAGAGTAAAAAATTATGTTTTGAAAAATTTACTATAGAAAAGGCAATCCTCGACGTATTTAAAATTTGCGACAGCAAAAAATAATTTTTTGAAAAATTCACTATAGAAAAGGCAATCATCGGTATATTTAAAATTTGCCACTGTAAAAATTTATTTCTTGACAAATTCACTATAGAAAAGGCAATCCTCGGTATATTTAAAATTTGCCACAGTAAAAATTTATTTTTTGACCAATTCACTATAGAAAAGGCATATTTAAAATTTGCGACAGTAAAAAATATTATTTTGAAAAATTCACTATAGAAAAGGCAATCCTCGACGTATTTAAAATTTTCGACAGTAAAAAATTATTTTTGGAAAAATTTACTATAGAAAAGGCAATCCTCGGCGTATTTAAAATTTGCGACAGTAAAAATTTATTTTTTGGCAAATTCACTATAGAAAAGGCAATCCTCGGCGTATTTAAAATTTGCGACAGTAAAAAATTATGTTTTGAAAAATTTACTATAGAAAAGGCAATCCTCGGCGTATTTAAAATTTGCGACAGCAAAAAATAATTTTTTGAAAAATTCACTATAGAAAAGGCAATCATCGGTATATTTAAAATTTGCCACTGTAAAAATTTATTTCTTGACAAATTCACTATAGAAAACGCAATCCTCGGTATATTTAAAATATGCCACAGTAAAAATTTATTTTTTGACCAATTCACTATAGAAAAGGCATATTTAAATTTTGCGACCGTAAAAAATATTATTTTGACAAATTCACTATAGAAAAGGCAATCATCGGTATATTTAAAATTTGCCACTGTAAAAATTTATTTCTTGACAAATTCACTATAGAAAAGGCAATCCTCGGTATATTTAAAAATTGCCACAGTAAAAATTTATTTTTTGACCAATTCACTATAGAAAAGGCATATTTAAAATTTGCGACAGTAAAAAATATTATTTTGAAAAATTCACTATAGAAAAGGCAATCCTCGACGTATTTAAAATTTTCGACAGTAAAAAATTATTTTTGGAAAAATTTACTATAGAAAAGGCAATCCTCGGCGTATTTAAAATTTGCGACAGTAAAAATTTATTTTTTGGCAAATTCACTATAGAAAAGGCAATCCTCGGCGTATTTAAAATTTGCGACAGTAAAAAATTATGTTTTGAAAAATTTACTATAGAAAAGGCAATCCTCGGCGTATTTAAAATTTGCGACAGCAAAAAATAATTTTTTGAAAAATTCACTATAGAAAAGGCAATCATCGGTATATTTAAAATTTGCCACTGTAAAAATTTATTTCTTGACAAATTCACTATAGAAAACGCAATCCTCGGTATATTTAAAATATGCCACAGTAAAAATTTATTTTTTGACCAATTCACTATAGAAAAGGCATATTTAAATTTTGCGACCGTAAAAAATATTATTTTGACAAATTCACTATAGAAAAGGCAATCCTCGACGTATTTAAAATTTGCGAGAGTAAAAAATTATTTTTTGAAAAATTTACTATAGAAAAGGCAATCCTCGGCGTATTTAAAATTTGCGACAGTAAAAAATTATTTTTTGAAAAATTTACTATAGAAAAGGCAATCCTCGGCGTATTTAAAATTTGCGACAGTAAAAAATTATTTTTTGAAAAATTTACTATAGAAAAGGCAATCCTCGGCGTATTTAAAATTTTCGACAGTAAAAAATTATTTTTGGAAAAATTTACTATAGAAAAGGCAATCCTCGGCGTATTTAAAATTTGCAACAGTAAAAAATTCTTTTTTGAATAATTTACTATAGAAAAGGCAATCCTCGGCGTATTTAAAATTTGCGACAGTAAAAAATTAATTTTTGAAAAATTTACTATAGAAAATGCAATCCTCGGCGTACTTAAAATTTGCGACAGTAAAAAATTATTTTTTGAAAAATTTACTGTAGAAAAGGCAATCCTCGGCGCATTTAAAATTTGCGACAGTAAAAAATTATTTTTTGAAAAATTTACTATAGAAAAGGCAATCCTCGGCGCATTTAAAATTTGCGACAGTAAAAAATTATTTTTTGAAAAATTTACTATAGAAAAGGCAATCCTCGGCGTATTTAAAATTTGCGAGAGTAAAAAATTATTTTTTGAAAAATTTACTATAGAAAAGACAATCCTCGGCGTATTTAAAATTTGCGACAGTAAAAATTAATTTTTTGACAAATTCACTATAGAAAAGGCAATCCTCGGCGTGTTTAAAATTTGCGACAGTAAAAAATTCTTTTTTGAAAAATTTACTATAGAAAAGGCAATCCTCGGCGTATTTAAAATTTGCGACAATAAAAAATTAATTTGTGAAAAATTTACTATAGAAAATGCAATCCTCGGCGTATTTAAAATTTGCGACAGTAAAAAATTATTTTTTGAAAAATTTACTGTAGAAAAGGCAATCTTCGGCGTATTTAAAATTTGCGAGAGTAAAAAATTATTTTTTGAACAATTTACTATAGAAAAGGCAATCCTCGGCGTATTTAAAATTTGCGACAGTAAAAAATTATTTTTTGAAAAATTTACTATAGAAAAGGCAATCCTCGGCGTATTTAAAATTTTCGACAGTAAAGAATTATTTTTGGAAAAATTTACTATAGAAAAGGCAATCCTCGGCGTATTTAAAATTTGCGACAGTAAAAATTTATTTTTTGGCAAATTCACTATAGAAAAGGCAATCCTCGGCGTATTTAAAATTTGCGACAGTAAAAAATTATGTTTTGAAAAATTTACTATAGAAAAGGCAATCCTCGGCGTATTTAAAATTTGCGACAGCAAAAAATAATTTTTTGAAAAATTCACTATAGAAAAGGCAATCATCAGTATATTTAAAATTTGCCACTGTAAAAATTTATTTCTTGACAAATTCACTATAGAAAAGGCAATCCTCGGTATATTTAAAATTTGCCACAGTAAAAATTTATTTTTTGACCAATTCACTATAGAAAAGGCATATTTAAAATTTGCGACCGTAAACAATATTATTTTGACAAATTCACTATAGAAAAGGCAATCCTCGACGTATTTAAAATTTTCGACAGTAAAAAATTATTTTTGGAAAAATTTACTATAGAAAAGGCAATCCTCGGCGCATTTAAAATTGGCGACAGTAAAAATTTATTTTTTGGCAAATTTACTATAGAAAAGGCAATCCTCGGCGTATTTAAAATTTGCGACAGTAAAAAATTATGTTTTGAAAAATTTACTATAGAAAAGGCAATCCTCGGCGTATTTAAAATTTGCGACAGCAAATAATAATTTTTTGAAAAATTCACTATAGAAAAGGCAATCATCGGTATATTTAAAATTTGCCACTGTAAAAATTTATTTCTTGACAAATTCACTATAGAAAAGGCAATCCTCGGTATATTTAAAATTTGCCACAGTAAAAATTTATTTTTTGACCAATTCACTATAGAAAAGGCATATTTAAAATTTGCGACCGTAAAAAATATTATTTTGACAAATTCACTATAGAAAAGGCAATCCTCGGCGTATTTAAAATTTGCGAGAGTAAAAAATTATTTTTTGAAAAATTTACTATAGAAAAGGCAATCCTCGGCGTATTTAAAATTTGCGACAGCAAAAAATTATTTTTTGAAAAATTTACTATAGAAAAGGCAATCCTCGGCGTATTTAAAATTTGCGACAGTAAAAAATTAATTTTTGAAAAATTTACTATAGAAAACGCAATCCTCGGCGTATTTAAAATTGGCGACAGTAAAAAATTATTTTTTGAAAAATTTACTGTAGAAAAGGCAATCCTCGGTAAAATTTGCGACAGTAAAAAATAATTTTTTGAAAAATTTACTATAGAAAAGGCAATCCTCGGCGTATTTAAAATTTGCGACAGTGAAAAATTATTTTTTGAAAAATTTACTATAGAAAAGGCAATCCTCGGCGTATTTAAAATGTGCGACAGTAAAAATTATTTTTTGAAAAATTTACTATAGAAAAGGCAATCCTCGGCGTATTTAAAATTTGCGACAGTAAAAAATTATTTTTTGAAAAATTTACTATAGAAAAGGCAATCCTCGGCGTATTTAAAATTTTCGACAGTAAAAAATTATTTTTGGAAAAATTTACTATAAAAAAGGCAATCCTCAGCGTATTTAAAATTTGCGAGAGTAAAAAATTATTTTTTGAAAAATTTACTATAGAAAAGGCAATCCTCGGCGTATTTAAAATGTGCGACAGTAAAAAATTATTTTTTGAAAAATTTACTATAGAAAAGGCAATCCTCGGCGTGTTTAAAATTTGCGACAGTAAAAAATTATTTTTTGAAAAATTTACTGTAGAAAAGGCAATCCTCGGCGCATTTAAAATTTGCGACAGTAAAAAATAATTTTTTGAAAAATTTACTATAGAAAAGGCAATCCTCGGCGTATTTAAAATTTGCGAGAGTAAAAAATTATTTTTTGAAAAATTTACTATAGAAAAGGCAATCCTCGGCGTATTTAAAATTTGCGACAGTAACAAATTAATTTTTGAAAAATTTACTATAGAAAATGCAATCCTCGGCGTATTTAAAATTTGCGACAGTAAAAAATTATTTTTTGAAAAATTTACTGTAGAAAAGGCAATCCTCGGCGCATTTAAAATTTGCGACAGTAAAAAATAATTTTTTGAAAAATTTACTATAGAAAAGGCAATCCTCGGCGTATTTAAAATTTGCGAGAGTAAAAAATTATTTTTTGAAAAATTTACTATAGAAAAGGCAATCCTCGGCGTATTTAAAATTTGCGACAGCAAAAAATTATTTTTTGAAAAATTTACTATAGAAAAGGCAATCCTCGGCGTATTTAAAATGTGAGACAGTAAAAAATTATTTTTTGAAAAATTTACTATAGAAAAGGCAATCCTCGGCGTATTTAAAATTTGCGACAGTAAAAAATTATTTTTTGAAAAATTTGCTATAGAAAAGGCAATCCTCGGTAAAATTTGCGACAGTAAAAAATAATTTTTTGAAAAATTTACTATAGAAAATGCAATCCTCGGCGTATTTAAAATTTGCGACAATAAACAATTATTTTTTGAAAAATTTACTGTAGAAAAGGCAATCCTCGGCGCATTTAAAATTTGCGACAGTAAAAAATAATTTTTTGAAAAATTTACTATAGAAAAGGCCATCCTCAGCGTATTTAAAATTTGCGAGAGTAAAAAATTATTTTTTGAAAAATTTACTATAGAAAAGGCAATCCTCGGCGTATTTAAAATGTGCGACAGTAAAAAATTATTTTTTGAAAAATTTACTATAGAAAAGGCAATCCTCGGCGTGTTTAAAATTTGCGACAGTAAAAAATTATTTTTTGAAAAATTTACTATAGAAAAGGCAATCCTCGGCGTATTTAAAATTTTCGACAGTAAAAAATTATTTTTGGAAAAATTTACTATAAAAAAGGCAATCCTCGGCGTATTTAAAACTTGCGACAGTAAAAAATTATGTTGTGAAAAATTTACTATAGAAAAGGCAATCCTCGGCGTATTTAAAATTTGCGACAGTAAAAAATTAATTTTTGAAAAATTTACTATAGAAAATGCAATCCTCGGCGTATTTAAAATTTGCGACAGTAAAAAATTATTTTTTGAAAAATTTACTGTAGAAAAGGCAATCCTCGGCGCATTTAAAATTTGCGACAGTAAAAAATAATTTTTTGAAAAATTTACTATAGAAAAGGCAATCCTCAGCGTATTTAAAAATTGCGAGAGTAAAAAATTATTTTTTGAAAAATTTACTATAGAAAAGGCAATCCTCGGCGTATTTAAAATGTGCGACAGTAAAAAATTATTTTTTGAAAAATTTACTATAGAAAAGGCAATCCTCGGCGTGTTTAAAATTTGCGACAGTAAAAAATTATTTTTTGAAAAATTTACTGTAGAAAAGGCAATCCTCGGCGCATTTAAAATTTGCGACAGTAAAAAATAATTTTTTGAAAAATTTACTATAGAAAAGGCAATCCTCGGCGTATTTAAAATTTGCGAGAGTAAAAAATTATTTTTTGAAAAATTTACTATAGAAAAGGCAATCCTCGGCGTATTTAAAATTTGCGACAGCAAAAAATTATTTTTTGAAAAATTTACTATAGAAAAGGCAATCCTCGGCGTATTTAAAATTTGCGACAGTAAAAAATTATTTTTTGAAAAATTTACTATAGAAAAGGCAATCCTCGGCGTATTTAAAATGTGCGACAGTAAAAAATTATTTTTTGAAAAATTTACTATAGAAAAGGCAATCCTCGGCGTATTTAAAATTTGCGACAGTAAAAAATTATTTTTTGAAAAATTTACTATAGAAAAGGCAATCCTCGGCGTATTTAAAATTTTCGACAGTAAAAAATTATTTTTGGAAAAATTTACTATAAAAAAGGCAATCCTCGGCGTATTTAAAACTTGCGACAGTAAAAAATTATGTTGTGAAAAATTTACTATAGAAAAGGCAATCCTCGGCGTATTTAAAATTTGCGACAGTAAAAAATTAATTTTTGAAAAATTTACTATAGAAAAGGCAATCCTCGGCGTATTTAAAATTTGCGACAGTAAAAAATTAATTTTTGAAAAATTTACTATAGAAAATGCAATCCTCGGCGTATTTAAAATTTGCGACAGTAAAAAATTATTTTTTGAAAAATTTACTGTAGAAAAGGCAATCCTCGGCGCATTTAAAATTTGCGACAGTAAAAAATAATTTTTTGAAAAATTTACTATAGAAAAGGCAATCCTCGGCGTATTTAAAATTTGCGACAGTAACAAATTATTTTTTGAAAAATTTACTATAGAAAAGGCAATCCTCGGCGTATTTAAAATGTGCGACAGTAAAAAATTATTTTTTGAAAAATTTACTATAGAAAAGGCAATCCTCGGCGCATTCAAAATTTGCGACAGTAAAAAATTATTTTTTGAAAAATTTACTATAGAAAAGGCAATCCTCGGCGTATTTAAAATTTGCGAGAGTAAAAAAGTATTTTTTGAAAAATTTACTATAGAAAAGGCAATCCTCGGCGTATTTAAAATTTGCGACAGTAAAAATTAATTTTTTGACAAATTCACTATAGAAAAGGCAATCCTCGGCGTGTTTAAAATTTGCGACAGTAAAAAATTGTTTTTTGAAAAATTTACTATAGAAAAGGCAATCCTCGGCGTATTTAAAATTTGCGACAGTAAAAAATTATTTTTTGAAAAATTTACTATAGAAAAGGCAATCCTCGGCGTATTTAAAATTTTCGACAGTAAAATATTATTTTTGGAAAAATTTACTATAGAAATGGCAATCCTCGGCGTATTTAAAATTTGCGACAGTGAAAAATTCTTTTTTGAAAAATTTACTATAGAAAAGGCAATCCTCGGCGTATTTAAAATTTGCGACAGTAAAAAATTCTTTTTTGAAAAATTTACTATAGAAAAGGCAATCCTCGGCGTATTTAAAATTTGCGACAGTAAAAAATTATTTTTTGAAAAATTTACTATAGAAAATGCAATCCTCGGCGTATTTAAAATTTGCGACAGTAAAAAATTATTTTTTGAAAAATTTACTATAGAAAAGGCAATCCTCGGCGTATTTAAAATTTGCGACAGTAAAAATTTATTTTTTGACAAATTCACTATAGAAAAGAAAGGCAATCCTCGGCGTATTTAAAATTTAAGACAGTAAAAAATTATTTTTTGAAAATTTACTATAGAAAAGGTAATCCTCGGCGTATTTAAAATTTGCGACAGTAAAAATTTATTTTTTGACAAATTCACTATAGAAAAGGCAATCCTCGGCGTATTTAAAATTTTCGACAGTAAAAAATTATTTTTGGAAAAATTTACTATAGAAAAGCCAATCCTAGGCGTATTTAAAATTTGCGACAGTAAAAATTTATTTTTTGGCAAATTCACTATAGAAAAGGCAATCCTCGGCGTATTTAAAATTTGCGACAGTAAAAAATTATTTTTTGAAAAATTTACTATAGAAAAGGCAATCCTCGGCGTATTTAAAATTTGCGACAGTAAAAAATTATGTTTTGAAAAATTTACTATAGAAAAGGCATTCCTCGGCGTATTTAAAATTTGCGACAGCAAAAAATAATTTTTTGAAAAATTCACTATAGAAAAGGCAATCATCGGTATATTTAAAATTTGCCACTGTAAAAATTTATTTCTTGACAAATTCACTATAGAAAAGGCAATCCTCGGTATATTTAAAAATTGCCACAGTAAAAATTTATTTTTTGACCAATTCACTATAGAAAAGGCATATTTAAAATTTGCGACCGTAAAAAATATTATTTTGACAAATTCACTATAGAAAAGGCAATCCTCGACGTATTTAAAATTTGCGAGAGTAAAAAATTATTTTTGAAAAATTTACTATAGAAAAGGCAATCCTCGGTGTATTTAAAATTTGCGAGAGCAAAAAATTATTTTTTGAAAAATTTACTATAGAAAAGGCAATCCTCGGCGTATTTAAAATTTGCGACAGTAAAAATTAATTTTTGAAGAATTTACTATAGAAAATGCAATCCTCGGCGTATTTAAAATTTGCGACAGTAAAAAATTATTTTTTGAAAAATTTACTGTAGAAAAGGCAATCCTCGGCGTATTTAAAATTTGCGACAGTAAAAAATTATTTTTTGAAAAATTTACTATAGAAAAGGCAATCCTCGGCGTATTTAAAATTTGCGACAGTAAAAAATTATTTTTTGAAAAATTTACTATAGAAAAGGCAATCCTCGGCGATAGTAAAAAATTATTTTTTGAAAAATTTACTATAGAAAAGGCAATCCTCGGCGTATTTAAAATTTGCGACAGTAAAAATTTATTCTTTGACAAATTCACTATAGAAAAGGCAATCCTCGGCGTATTTAAAATTTGCGACAGTAAAAAATTCTTTTTTAAAAAATTTACTATAGAAAAGGCAATCCTCGGCGTATTTAAAATTTGCGACAGTAAAAAATTAATTTTTGAAAAATTTACTATAGAAAATGCAATCCTCGGCGTATTTAAAATTTGCGACAGTAAAAAATTATTTTTTGAAAAATTTACTGTAGAAAAGGCAATCCTCGGCGTATTTAAAATTTGCGACAGTAAAAAATTATTTTTTGAAAAATTTACTATAGAAAAGGCAATCCTCGGCGTATTTAAAATTTGCGACAGTAAAAAATTATTTTTTGAAAAATTTACTATAGAAAAGGCAATCCTCGGCGTATTTAAAATTTGCGACAGTAAGAAATTATTTTTTGAAAAATTTACTATAGAAAAGGCAATCCTCGGCGTATTTAAAATTTGCGACAGTAAAAAATTATTTTTTGAAAAATTTACTATAGAAAAGGCAATCCTCGGCGTATTTAAAATTTTCGACAGTAAAATATTATTTTTGGAAAAATTTACTATAGAAATGGCAATCCTCGGCGTATTTAAAATTTGCGACAGTAAAAAATTCTTTTTTGAAAAATTTACTATAGAAAAGGCAATCCTCGGCGTATTTAAAATTTGCGACAGTAAAAAATTCTTTTTTGAAAAATTTACTATAGAAAAGGCAATCCTCGGCGTATTTAAAATTTGCGACAGTAAAAAATTATTTTTTGAAAAATTTACTATAGAAAATGCAATCCTCGGCGTATTTAAAATTTGCGACAGTAAAAAATTATTTTTTGAAAAATTTACTATAGAAAAGGCAATCCTCGGCGTATTTAAAATTTGCGACAGTAAAAATTTATTTTTTGACAAATTCACTATAGAAAAGGCAATCCTCGGCGTATTTAAAATTTAAGACAGTAAAAAATTATTTTTTGAAAAATTTACTATAGAAAAGGTAATCCTCGGCGTATTTAAAATTTGCGACAGTAAAAATTTATTTTTTGACAAATTCACTATAGAAAAGGCAATCCTCGGCGTATTTAAAGTTTTCGACAGTAAAAAATTATTTTTGGAAAAATTTACTATAGAAAAGCCAATCCTCGGCGTATTTAAAATTTGCGACAGTAAAAATTTATTTTTTGGCAAATTCACTATAGAAAAGGCAATCCTCGGCGTATTTAAAATTTGCGAGAGTAAAAAATTATGTTTTGAAAAATTTACTATAGAAAAGGCAATCCTCGGCGTATTTAAAATTTGCGACAGCAAAAAATAATTTTTTGAAAAATTCACTATAGAAAAGGCAATCATCGGTATATTTAAAATTTGCCACTGTAAAAATTTATTTCTTGACAAATTCACTATAGAAAAGGCAATCCTCGGTATATTTAAAATTTGCCACAGTAAAAATTTATTTTTTGACCAATTCACTATAGAAAAGGCATATTTAAAATTTGCGACAGTAAAAAATATTATTTTGAAAAATTCACTATAGAAAAGGCAATCCTCGACGTATTTAAAATTTTCGACAGTAAAAAATTATTTTTGGAAAAATTTACTATAGAAAAGGCAATCCTCGGCGTATTTAAAATTTGCGACAGTAAAAATTTATTTTTTGGCAAATTCACTATAGAAAAGGCAATCCTCGGCGTATTTAAAATTTGCGACAGTAAAAAATTATGTTTTGAAAAATTTACTATAGAAAAGGCAATCCTCGGCGTATTTAAAATTTGCGACAGCAAAAAATAATTTTTTGAAAAATTCACTATAGAAAAGGCAATCATCGGTATATTTAAAATTTGCCACTGTAAAAATTTATTTCTTGACAAATTCACTATAGAAAACGCAATCCTCGGTATATTTAAAATATGCCACAGTAAAAATTTATTTTTTGACCAATTCACTATAGAAAAGGCATATTTAAATTTTGCGACCGTAAAAAATATTATTTTGACAAATTCACTATAGAAAAGGCAATCCTCGACGTATTTAAAATTTGCGAGAGTAAAAAATAATTTTTTGAAAAATCTACTATAGAAAAGGCAATCCTCGGCGTATTTAAAACTTGCGACAGCAAAAAATTATTTTTTGAAAAATTTACTATAGAAAAGGCAATCCTAGGCGTATTTAAAATTTGCGACAGTAAAAAATTAATTTTTGAAAAATTAACTATAGAAAATGCAATCCTCGGCGTATTTAAAATTTGCGACAGTAAAAAATTATTTTTTGAAAAATTTACTGTAGAAAAGGCAATCCTCGGCGCATTTAAAATTTGCGACAGTAAAAAATTATTTTTTGAAAAATTTACTATAGAAAAGGCAATCCTCGGCGCATTTAAAATTTGCGACAGTAAAAAATTATTTTTTGAAAAATTTACTATAGAAAAGGCAATCCTCGGCGTATTTAAAATTTGCGAGAGCAAAAAATTATTTTTTGAAAAATTTACTATAGAAAAGGCAATCCTCGGCGTATTTAAAATTTGCGACAGTAAAAATTTATTTTTTGACAAATTCCCTATAGAAAAGGCAATCCTCGGCGTATTTAAAATTTGCGACAGTAAAAAATTCTTTTTTGAAAAATTTACTATAGAAAAGGCAATCCTAGGCGTATTTAAAATTTTCGACAGTAAAAAATTAATTTTTGAAAAATTTACTATAGAAAATGCAATCCTCGGCGCATTTAAAATTTGCGACAGTAAAAAATTATTTTTTGAAAAATTTACTATAGAAAAGGCAATCCTCGGCGTATTTAAAATTTGCGAGAGTAAAAAATTATTTTTGGAAAAATTTACTATAGAAAAGGCAATCCTCGGCGTATTTAAAATTTGCGACAGTAAAAATTTATTTTTTGACAAATTCACTATAGAAAAGGCAATACTCGGCGTATTTAAAATTTGCGACAGTAAAAAATTCTTTTTTGAAAAATTTACTATAGAAAAGGCAATCCGCGGCGTATTTAAAATTTGCGAGAGTAAAAAATTATTTTTTGAAAAATTTACTAAAGAAAAGGCAATCCTCGGCGTATTTAAAATTTGCGACAGTAAAAAATTATTTTTTGAAAAATTTACTATAGAAAAGGCAATCCTCGGCGTATTTAAAATTTGCGACAGTAAAAAATTATTTTTTGAAAAATTTACTATAGAAAAGGCAATCCTCGGCGTATTTAAAATTTTCGACAGTAAAAAATTATTTTTGGAAAAATTTACTATAGAAAAGGCAATCCTCGGCGTATTTAAAATTTGCAACAGTAAAAAATTCTTTTTTGAATAATTTACTATAGAAAAGGCAATCCTCGGCGTATTTAAAATTTGCGACAGTAAAAAATTAATTTTTGAAAAATTTACTATAGAAAATGCAATCCTCGGCGTACTTAAAATTTGCGACAGTAAAAAATTATTTTTTGAAAAATTTACTGTAGAAAAGGCAATCCTCGGCGCATTTAAAATTTGCGACAGTAAAAAATAATTTTTTGAAAAATTCACTATAGAAAAGGCAATCATCGGTATATTTAAAATTTGCCACTGTAAAAATTTATTTCTTGACAAATTCACTATAGAAAACGCAATCCTCGGTATATTTAAAATATGCCACAGTAAAAATTTATTTTTTGACCAATTCACTATAGAAAAGGCATATTTAAATTTTGCGACCGTAAAAAATATTATTTTGACAAATTCACTATAGAAAAGGCAATCCTCGACGAATTTAAAATTTGCGAGAGTAAAAAATAATTTTTTGAAAAATCTACTATAGAAAAGGCAATCCTCGGCGTATTTAAAACTTGCGACAGCAAAAAATTATTTTTTGAAAAATTTACTATAGAAAAGGCAATCCTAGGCGTATTTAAAATTTGCGACAGTAAAAAATTAATTTTTGAAAAATTTACTATAGAAAATGCAATCCTCGGCGTATTTAAAATTTGCGACAGTAAAAAATTATTTTTTGAAAAATTTACTGTAGAAAAGGCAATCCTCGGCGCATTTAAAATTTGCGACAGTAAAAAATTATTTTTTGAAAAATTTACTATAGAAAAGGCAATCCTCGGCGCATTTAAAATTTGCGACAGTAAAAAATTATTTTTTGAAAAATTTACTATAGAAAAGGCAATCCTCGGCGTATTTAAAATTTGCGAGAGCAAAAAATTATTTTTTGAAAAATTTACTATAGAAAAGGCAATCCTCGGCGTATTTAAAATTTGCGACAGTAAAAATTTATTTTTTGACAAATTCCCTATAGAAAAGGCAATCCTCGGCGTATTTAAAATTTGCGACAGTAAAAAATTCTTTTTTGAAAAATTTACTATAGAAAAGGCAATCCTCGGCGTATTTAAAATTTTCGACAGTAAAAAATTAATTTTTGAAAAATTTACTATAGAAAATGCAATCCTCGGCGCATTTAAAATTTGCGACAGTAAAAAATTATTTTTTGAAAAATTTACTATAGAAAAGGCAATCCTCGGCGTATTTAAAATTTGCGAGAGTAAAAAATTATTTTTGGAAAAATTTACTATAGAAAAGGCAATCCTCGGCGTATTTAAAATTTGCGACAGTAAAAATTTATTTTTTGACAAATTCACTATAGAAAAGGCAATCCTCGGCGTATTTAAAATTTGCGACAGTAAAAATTCTTTTTTGAAAAATTTACTATAGAAAAGGCAATCCTCGTTGTATTTAAAATTTGCGAGAGTAAAAAATTATTTTTTGAAAAATTTACTAAAGAAAAGGCAATCCTCGGCGTATTTAAAATTTGCGACAGTAAAAAATTATTTTTTGAAAAATTTACTATAGAAAAGGCAATCCTCGGCGTATTTAAAATTTGCGACAGTAAAAAATTATTTTTTGAAAAATTTACTATAGAAAAGGCAATCCTCGGCGTATTTAAAATTTTCGACAGTAAAAAATTATTTTTGGAAAAATTTACTATAGAAAAGGCAATCCTCGGCGTATTTAAAATTTGCAACAGTAAAAAATTCTTTTTTGAATAATTTACTATAGAAAGGCAATCCTCGGCGTATTTAAAATTTGCGACAGTAAAAAATTAATTTTTGAAAAATTTACTATAGAAAATGCAATCCTCGGCGTACTTAAAATTTGCGACAGTAAAAAATTATTTTTTGAAAAATTTACTGTAGAAAAGGCAATCCTCGGCGCATTTAAAATTTGCGACAGTAAAAAATTATTTTTTGAAAAATTTACTATAGAAAAGGCAATCCTCGGCGCATTTAAAATTTGCGACAGTAAAAAATTATTTTTTGAAAAATTTACTATAGAAAAGGCAATCCTCGGCGTATTTAAAATTTGCGAGAGTAAAAAATTATTTTTTGAAAAATTTACTATAGAAAAGACAATCCTCGGCGTATTTAAAATTTGCGACAGTAAAAATTAATTTTTTGACAAATTCACTATAGAAAAGGCAATCCTCGGCGTGTTTAAAATTTGCGACAGTAAAAAATTCTTTTTTGAAAAATTTACTATAGAAAAGGCAATCCTCGGCGTATTTAAAATTTGCGACAATAAAAAATTAATTTGTGAAAAATTTACTATAGAAAATGCAATCCTCGGCGTATTTAAAATTTGCGACAGTAAAAAATTATTTTTTGAAAAATTTACTGTAGAAAAGGCAATCCTCGGCGTATTTAAAATTTGCGAGAGTAAAAAATTATTTTTTGAACAATTTACTATAGAAAAGGCAATCCTCGGCGTATTTAAAATTTGCGACAGTAAAAAATTATTTTTTGAAAAATTTACTATAGAAAAGGCAATCCTCGGCGTATTTAAAATTTTCGACAGTAAAGAATTATTTTTGGAAAAATTTACTATAGAAAAGGCAATCCTCGGCGTATTTAAAATTTGCGACAGTAAAAATTTATTTTTTGGCAAATTCACTATAGAAAAGGCAATCCTCGGCGTATTTAAAATTTGCGACAGTAAAAAATTATGTTTTGAAAAATTTACTATAGAAAAGGCAATCCTCGGCGTATTTAAAATTTGCGACAGCAAAAAATAATTTTTTGAAAAATTCACTATAGAAAAGGCAATCATCAGTATATTTAAAATTTGCCACTGTAAAAATTTATTTCTTGACAAATTCACTATAGAAAAGGCAATCCTCGGTATATTTAAAATTTGCCACAGTAAAAATTTATTTTTTGACCAATTCACTATAGAAAAGGCATATTTAAAATTTGCGACCGTAAAAAATATTATTTTGACAAATTCACTATAGAAAAGGCAATCCTCGACGTATTTAAAATTTTCGACAGTAAAAAATTATTTTTGGAAAAATTTACTATAGAAAAGGCAATCCTCGGCGCATTTAAAATTGGCGACAGTAAAAATTTATTTTTTGGCAAATTCACTATAGAAAAGGCAATCCTCGGCGTATTTAAAATTTGCGACAGTAAAAAATTATGTTTTGAAAAATTTACTATAGAAAAGGCAATCCTCGGCGTATTTAAAATTTGCGACAGCAAATAATAATTTTTTGAAGAATTCACTATAGAAAAGGCAATCATCGGTATATTTAAAATTTGCCACTGTAAAAATTTATTTCTTGACAAATTCACTATAGAAAAGGCAATCCTCGGTATATTTAAAATTTGCCACAGTAAAAATTTATTTTTTGACCAATTCACTATAGAAAAGGCATATTTAAAATTTGCGACCGTAAAAAATATTATTTTGACAAATTCACTATAGAAAAGGCAATCCTCGGCGTATTTAAAATTTGCGAGAGTAAAAAATTATTTTTTGAAAAATTTACTATAGAAAAGGCAATCCTCGGCGTATTTAAAATTTGCGACAGCAAAAAATTATTTTTTGAAAAATTTACTATAGAAAAGGCAATCCTCGGCGTATTTAAAATAAATTTGCGACAGTAAAAAATTAATTTTTGAAAAATTTACTATAGAAAACGCAATCCTCGGCGTATTTAAAATTGGCGACAGTAAAAAATTATTTTTTGAAAAATTTACTGTAGAAAAGGCAATCCTCGGTAAAATTTGCGACAGTAAAAAATAATTTTTTGAAAAATTTACTATAGAAAAGGCAATCCTCGGCGTATTTAAAATTTGCGACAGTAAAAAATTATTTTTTGAAAAATTTACTATAGAATAGGCAATCCTCGGCGTATTTAAAATGTGCGACAGTAAAAAATTATTTTTTGAAAAATTTACTATAGAAAAGGCAATCCTCGGCGTATTTAAAATTTGCGACAGTAAAAAATTGTTTTTTGAAAAATTTACTATAGAAAAGGCAATCCTCGGCGTATTTAAAATTTTCGACAGTAAAAAATTATTTTTGGAAAAATTTACTATAAAAAAGGCAATCCTCAGCGTATTTAAAATTTGCGAGAGTAAAAAATTATTTTTTGAAAAATTTACTATAGAAAAGGCAATCCTCGGCGTATTTAAAATGTGCGACAGTAAAAAATTATTTTTTGAAAAATTTACTATAGAAAAGGCAATCCTCGGCGTGTTTAAAATTTGCGACAGTAAAAAATTATTTTTTGAAAAATTTACTGTAGAAAAGGCAATCCTCGGCGCATTTAAAATTTGCGACAGTAAAAAATAATTTTTTGAAAAATTTACTATAGAAAAGGCAATCCTCGGCGTATTTAAAATTTGCGAGAGTAAAAAATTATTTTTTGAAAAATTTACTATAGAAAAGGCAATCCTCGGCGTATTTAAAATTTGCGACAGTAACAAATTAATTTTTGAAAAATTTACTATAGAAAATGCAATCCTCGGCGTATTTAAAATTTGCGACAGTAAAAAATTATTTTTTGAAAAATTTACTGTAGAAAAGGCAATCCTCGGCGCATTTAAAATTTGCGACAGTAAAAAATAATTTTTTGAAAAATTTACTATAGAAAAGGCAATCCTCGGCGTATTTAAAATTTGCGAGAGTAAAAAATTATTTTTTGAAAAATTTACTATAGAAAAGGCAATCCTCGGCGTATTTAAAATTTGCGACAGCAAAAAATTATTTTTTGAAAAATTTACTATAGAAAAGGCAATCCTCGGCGTATTTAAAATTTGCGACAGTAAAAAATTATTTTTTGAAAAATTTACTATAGAAAAGGCAATCCTCGGCGTATTTAAAATGTGAGACAGTAAAAAATTATTTTTTGAAAAATTTACTATAGAAAAGGCAATCCTCGGCGTATTTAAAATTTGCGACAGTAAAAAATTATTTTTTGAAAAATTTGCTATAGAAAAGGCAATCCTCGGTAAAATTTGCGACAGTAAAAAATAATTTTTCGAAAAATTTACTATAGAAAATGCAATCCTCGGCGTATTTAAAATTTGCGACAGTAAACAATTATTTTTTGAAAAATTTACTGTAGAAAAGGCAATCCTCGGCGCATTTAAAATTTGCGACAGTAAAAAATAATTTTTTGAAAAATTTACTATAGAAAAGGCAATCCTCAGCGTATTTAAAATTTGCGAGAGTAAAAAATTATTTTTTGAAAAATTTACTATAGAAAAGGCAATCCTCGGCGTATTTAAAATTTGCGACAGTAAAAAATTATTTTTTGAAAAATTTACTATAGAAAAGGCAATCCTCGGCGTATTTAAAATTTTCGACAGTAAAAAATTATTTTTGGAAAAATTTACTATAAAAAAGGCAATCCTCGGCGTATTTAAAACTTGCGACAGTAAAAAATTATGTTGTGAAAAATTTACTATAGAAAAGGCAATCCTCGGCGTATTTAAAACTTGCGACAGTAAAAAATTATGTTGTGAAAA
The DNA here is from genome assembly GCA_963924295.1 of Dioctria rufipes. Taxonomy (NCBI): domain Eukaryota; kingdom Metazoa; phylum Arthropoda; class Insecta; order Diptera; family Asilidae; genus Dioctria; species Dioctria rufipes. The sequence continues at coordinate 40,619 of CAWUPM010000852.1, forward strand.
ATTTACTATAGAAAAGGCAATCCTCGGCGTATTTAAAATTTGCGACAGTAAAAAATTAATTTTTGAAAAATTTACTATAGAAAATGCAATCCTCGGCGTACTTAAAATTTGCGACAGTAAAAAATTATTTTTTGAAAAATTTACTGTAGAAAAGGCAATCCTCGGCGCATTTAAAATTTGCGACAGTAAAAAATAATTTTTTGAAAAATTTACTATAGAAAAGGCAATCCTCAGCGTATTTAAAATTTGCGAGAGTAAAAAATTATTTTTTGAAAAATTTACTATAGAAAAGGCAATCCTCGGCGTATTTAAAATGTGCGACAGTAAAAAATTATTTTTTGAAAAATTTACTATAGAAAAGGCAATCCTCGGCGTGTTTAAAATTTGCGACAGTAAAAAATTATTTTTTGAAAAATTTACTGTAGAAAAGGCAATCCTCGGCGCATTTAAAATTTGCGACAGTAAAAAATAATTTTTTGAAAAATTTACTATAGAAAAGGCAATCCTCGGCGTATTTAAAATTTGCGAGAGTAAAAAATTATTTTTTGAAAAATTTACTATAGAAAAGGCAATCCACGGCGTATTTAAAATTTGCGACAGCAAAAAATTATTTTTTGAAAAATTTACTATAGAAAAGGCAATCCTCGGCGTATTTAAAATTTGCGACAGTAAAAAATTATTTTTTGAAAAATTTACTATAGAAAAGGCAATCCTCGGCGTATTTAAAATGTGCGACAGTAAAAAATTATTTTTTGAAAAATTTACTATAGAAAAGGCAATCCTCGGCGTATTTAAAATTTGCGACAGTAAAAAATTATTTTTTGAAAAATTTACTATAGAAAAGGCAATCCTCGGCGTATTTAAAACTTTCGACAGTAAAAAATTATTTTTGGAAAAATTTACTATAAAAAAGGCAATGCTCGGCGTATTTAAAACTTGCGACAGTAAAAAATTATGTTGTGAAAAATTTACTATAGAAAAGGCAATCCTCGGCGTATTTAAAATTTGCGACAGTAAAAAATTAATTTTTGAAAAATTTACTATAGAAAAGGCAATCCTCGGCGTATTTAAAATTTGCGACAGTAAAAAATTAATTTTTGAAAAATTTACTATAGAAAATGCAATCCTCGGCGTATTTAAAATTTGCGACAGTAAAAAATTATTTTTTGAAAAATTTACTGTAGAAAAGGCAATCCTCGGCGCATTTAAAATTTGCGACAGTAAAAAATAATTTTTTGAAAAATTTACTATAGAAAAGGCAATCCTCGGCGTATTTAAAATTTGCGACAGTAACAAATTATTTTTTGAAAAATTTACTATAGAAAAGGCAATCCTCGGCGTATTTAAAATGTGCGACAGTAAAAAATTATTTTTTGAAAAATTTACTATAGAAAAGGCAATCCTCGGCGCATTTAAAATTTGCGACAGTAAAAAATTATTTTTTGAAAAATTTACTATAGAAAAGGCAATCCTCGGCGTATTTAAAATTTGCGAGAGTAAAAAAGTATTTTTTGAAAAATTTACTATAGAAAAGGCAATCCTCGGCGTATTTAAAATTTGCGACAGTAAAAATTAATTTTTTGACAAATTCACTATAGAAAAGGCAATCCTCGGCGTGTTTAAAATTTGCGACAGTAAAAAATTGTTTTTTGAAAATTTACTATAGAAAAGGCAATGCTCGGCGTATTTAAAATTTGCGACAGTAAAAAATTAATTTTTGAAAAATTTACTATAGAAAATGCAATCCTCGGCGTATTTAAAATTTGCGACAGTAAAAAATTATTTTTTGAAAAATTTACTGTAGAAAAGGCAATCCTCGGCGTATTTAAAATTTGCGAGAGTAAAAAATTATGTTTTGAACAATTTACTATAGAAAAGGCAATCCTCCGCGTATTTAAAATTTGCGACAGTAAAAAATTATTTTTTGAAAAATTTACTATAGAAAAGGCAATCCTCGGCGTATTTAAAATTTTCGACAGTAAAAAATTATTTTTGGAAAAATTTACTATAGAAAAGGCAATCCTCGGCGTATTTAAAATTTGCGACAGTAAAAATTTATTTTTTGGCAAATTCACTATAGAAAAGGCAATCCTCGGCGTATTTAAAATTTGCGACAGTAAAAAATTATGTTTTGAAAAATTTACTATACAAAAGGCAATCCTCGGCGTATTTAAAATTTGCGACAGCAAAAAATAATTTTTTGAAAAATTCACTATAGAAAAGGCAATCATCGGTATATTTAAAATTTGCCACTGTAAAAATTTATTTCTTGACAAATTCACTATAGAAAAGGCAATCCTCGGTATATTTAAAATTTGCCACAGTAAAAATTTATTTTTTGACCAATTCACTATAGAAAAGGCATATATAAAATTTGCGACCGTAAAAAATATTATTTTGACAAATTCACTATAGAAAAGGCAATCCTCGACGTATTTAAATTTTTCGACAGTAAAAAATTATTTTTGGAAAAATTTACTATAGAAAAGGCAATCCTCGGCGTATTTAAAATTTGCGACAGTAAAAATTTATTTTTTGGCAAATTCACTATAGAAAAGGCAATCCTCGGCGTATTTAAAATTTGCGACAGTAAAAAATTATGTTTTGAAAAATTTACTATAGAAAAGGCAATCCTCGGCGTATCTAAAATTTGCGACAGCAAATAATAATTTTTTGAAAAATTCACTATAGAAAAGGCAATCATCGGTATATTTAAAATTTGCCACTGTAAAAATTTATTTCTTGACGAATTCACTATAGAAAAGGCAATCCTCGGTATATTTAAAATTTGCCACAGTAAAAATTTATTTTTTGACCAATTCACTATAGAAAAGGCATATTTAAAATTTGCGACCGTAAAAAATATTATTTTGACAAATTCACTATAGAAAAGGCAATCCTCGACGTATTTAAAATTTGCGAGAGTAAAAAATTATTTTTTGAAAAATTTACTATAGAAAAGGCAATCCTCGGCGTATTTAAAATTTGAGACAGCAAAAAATTATTTTTTGAAAAATTTACTATAGAAAAGGCAATCCTCGGCGTATTTAAAATTTGCGACAGTAAAAAATTAATTTTTGAAAAATTTACTATAGAAAATGCAATCCTCGGCGTATTTAAAATTTGCGACAGTAAAAAATTATTTTTTGAAAAATTTACTGTAGAAAAGGCAATCCTCGGCGCATTTAAAATTTGCGACAGTAAAAAATAATTTTTTGAAAAATTTACTATAGAAAAGGCAATCCTCGGCGTATTTAAAATTTGCGACAGTAAAAAATTATTTTTTGAAAAATTTACTATAGAAAAGGCAATCCTCGGCGTATTTAAAATTTGCGACAGTAAAAATTTATTTTTTGGCAAATTCACTATAGAAAAGGCAATCCTCGGCGTATTTAAAATTTGCGACAGTAAAAAATTATGTTTTGAAAAATTTACTATAGAAAAGGCAATCCTCGGCGTATTTAAAATTTGCGACAGCAAAAAATAATTTTTTGAAAAATTCACTATAGAAAAGGCAATCATCGGTATATTTAAAATTTGCCACTGTAAAAATTTATTTCTTGACAAATTCACTATAGAAAAGGCAATCCTCGGTATATTTAAAATTTGCCACAGTAAAAATTTATTTTTTGACCAATTCATTATAGAAAAGGCATATTTAAAATTTGCGACCGTAAAAAATATTATTTTGACAAATTCACTATAGAAAAGGCAATCCTCGACGTATTAAAAATTTTCGACAGTAAAAAATTATTTTTGGAAAAATTTACTATAGAAAAGGCAATCCTCGGCGTATTTAAAATTTGCGACAGTAAAAATTTATTTTTTGGCAAATTCACTATAGAAAAGGCAATCCTCGGCGTATTTAAAATTTGCGACAGTAAAAAATTATGTTTTGAAAAACTTACTATAGAAAAGGCAATCCTCGGCGTATTTAAAATTTGCGACAGCAAATAATAATTTTTTGAAAAATTCACTATAGAAAAGGCAATCATCGGTATATTTAAAATTTGCCACTGTAAAAATTTATTTCTTGACAAATTCACTATAGAAAAGGCAATCCTCGGTATATTTAAAATTTGCCACAGTAAAAATTTATTTTTTGACCAATTCACTATAGAAAAGGCATATTTAATATTTGCGACCGTAAAAAATATTATTTTGACAAATTCACTATAGAAAAGGCAATCCTTGACGTATTTAAAATTTGCGAGAGTAAAAATTATTTTTTGAAAAATTTACTATAGAAAAGGCAATCCTCGTCGTATTTAAAATTTGCGACAGCAAATAATAATTTTTTGAAAAATTCACTATAGAAAAGGCAATCATCGGTATATTTAAAATTTGCCACTGTAAAAATTTATTTCTTGACGAATTCACTATAGAAAAGGCAATCCTCGGTATATTTAAAATTTGCCACAGTAAAAATTTATTTTTTGACCAATTCACTATAGAAAAGGCATATTTAAAATTTGCGACCGTAAAAAATATTATTTTGACAAATTCACTATAGAAAAGGCAATCCTCGACGTATTTAAAATTTGCGAGAGTAAAAAATTATTTTTTGAAAAATTTACTATAGAAAAGGCAATCCTCGGCGTATTTAAAATTTGCGACAGCAAAAAATTATTTTTTGAAAAATTTACTATAGAAAAGGCAATCCTCGGCGTATTTAAAATTTGCGACAGTAAAAAATTAATTTTTGAAAAATTTACTATAGAAAATGCAATCCTCGGCGTATTTAAAATTTGCGACAGTAAAAAATTATTTTTTGAAAAATTTACTGTAGAAAAGGCAATCCTCGGCGCATTTAAAATTTGCGACAGTAAAAAATAATTTTTTGAAAAATTTACTATAGAAAAGGCAATCCTCGGCGTATTTATAATTTGCGACAGTAAAAAATTATTTTTTGAAAAATTTACTATAGAAAAGGCAATCCTCGGCGTATTTAAAATTTGCGACAGTAAAAATTTATTTTTTGGCAAATTCACTATAGAAAAGGCAATCATCGGTATATTTAAAATTTGCCACTGTAAAAATTTATTTCTTGACAAATTCACTATAGAAAAGGCAATCCTCGGCGTATTTAAAATTTGCGACAGTAAAAAATTATTTTTTGAAAAATTTACTGTAGAAAAGGCAATCCTCGGCGCATTTAAAATTTGCGACAGTAAAAAATAATTTTTTGAAAAATTTACTATAGAAAAGGCAATCCTCGGCGTATTTATAATTTGCGACAGTAAAAAATTATGTTTTGAAAAATTTACTATAGAAAAGGCAATCCTCGGCGTATTTAAAATTTGCGACAGCAAAAAATAATTTTTTGAAAAATTCACTATAGAAAAGGCAATCATCGGTATATTTAAAATTTGCCACTGTAAAAATTTATTTCTTGACAAATTCACTATAGAAAAGGCAATCCTCGGTATATTTAAAATTTGCCACAGTAAAAATTTATTTTTTGACCAATTCATTATAGAAAAGGCATATTTAAAATTTGCGACCGTAAAAAATATTATTTTGACAAATTCACTATAGAAAAGGCAATCCTCGACGTATTTAAAATTTTCGACAGTAAAAAATTATTTTTGGAAAAATTTACTATAGAAAAGGCAATCCTCGGCGTATTTAAAATTTGCGACAGTAAAAATTTATTTTTTGAAAAATTCACTATAGAAAAGGCAATCATCGGTATATTTAAAATTTGCCACTGTAAAAATTTATTTCTTGACAAATTCACTATAGAAAAGGCAATCCTCGGTATATTTAAAATTTGCCACAGTAAAAATTTATTTTTTGACCAATTCACTATAGAAAAGGCATATTTAAAATTTGCGACCGTAAAAAATATTATTTTGACAAATTCACTATAGAAAAGGCAATCCTCGACGTATTTAAAATTTGCGAGAGTAAAAAATTATTTTTTGAAAATTTTACTATAGAAAAGGCAATCCTCGGCGTATTTAAAATTTGCGACAGCAAAAAATTATTTTTTGAAAAATTTACTACAGAAAAGGCAATCCTCGGCGTATTTAAAATTTGCGACAGTAAAAAATTAATTTTTGAAAAATTTACTATAGAAAATGCAATCCTCGGCGTATTTAAAATTTGCGACAGTAAAAAATTATTTTTTGAAAAATTTACTGTAGAAAAGGCAATCCTCGGCGCATTTAAAATTTGCGACAGTAAAAAATAATTTTTTGAAAAATTTACTATAGAAAAGGCAATCCTCGGCGTATTTAAAATTTGCGACAGTAAAAAATTATTTTTTGAAAAATTTACTATAGAAAAGGCAATCCTCGGCGTATTTAAAATGTGCGACAGTAAAAAATTATTTTTTGAAAAATTTACTATAGAAAAGGCAATCCTCGGCGCATTTAAAATTTGCGACAGTAAAACATTATTTTTTCAAAAATTTACTATAGAAAAGGCAATCCTCGGCGTATTTAAAATTTGCGAGAGTAAAAAATTATTTTTTGAAAAATTTACTATAGAAAAGGCAATCCTCGGCGTATTTAAAATTTGCGACAGTAAAAAATTAATTTTTGAAAAATTTACTATAGAAAATGCAATCCTCGGCGTATTTAAAATTTGCGACAGTAAAAAATTATTTTTTGAAAAATTTACTGTAGAAAAGGCAATCCTCGGCGTATTTAAAATTTGCGAGAGTAAAAAATTATTTTTTGAACAATTTACTATAGAAAAGGCAATCCTCGGCGTATTTAAAATTTGCGACAGTAAAAAATTATTTTTTGAAAAATTTACTATAGAAAACGCAATCCTCGGCGTATTTAAAATTTTCGACAGTAAAAAATTATTTTTGGAAAAATTTACTATAGAAAAGGCAATCCTCGGCGTATTTAAAATTTGCAACAGTAAAAAATTCTTTTTTGAAAAATTTACTATAGAAAAGGCAATCCTCGGCGTATTTAAAATTTGCGACAGTAAAAAATTAATTTTTGAAAAATTTACTATAGAAAATGCAATCCTCGGCGTATTTAAAATTTGCGACAGTAAAAAATTATTTTTTGAAAAATTTACTGTAGAAAAGGCAATCCTCGGCGTATTTAAAATTTGCGAGAGTAAAAAATTATTTTTTGAACAATTTACTATAGAAAAGGCCATCCTCGGCGTATTTAAAATTTGCGACAGTAAAAAATTATTTTTTGAAAAATTTACTATAGAAAAGGCAATCCTCGGCGTATTTAAAATTTTCGACAGTAAAAAATTATTATTGGAAAAATTTACTATAGAAAAGGCAATCCTCGGCGTATTTAAAATTTGCGACAGTAAAAATTTATTTTTTGGCAAATTCACTATAGAAAAGGCAATCCTCGGCGTATTTAAAATTTGCGACAGTAAAAAATTATGTTTTGAAAAATTTACTATAGAAAAGGCAATCCTCGGCGTATTTAAAATTTGCGACAGCAAAAAATAATTTTTGAAAAATTCACTATAGAAAAGGCAATCATCGGTATATTTAAAATTTGCCACTGTAAAAATTTATTTCTTGACAAATTCACTATAGAAAAGGCAATCCTCGGTATATTTAAAATTTGCCACAGTAAAAATTTATTTTTTGACCAATTCACTATAGAAAAGGTATATTTAAAATTTGCGACCGTAAAAAATATTATTTTGACAAATTCACTATAGAAAAGGCAATCCTCGACGTATTTAAAATTTTCGACAGTAAAAAATTATTTTTGGAAAAATTTACTATAGAAAAGGCAATCCTCGGCGTATTTAAAATTTGCGACAGTAAAAATTTATTTTTTGGCAAATTCACTATAGAAAAGGCAATCCTCGGCGTATTTAAAATTTGCGACAGTAAAAAATTATGTTTTGAAAAATTTACTATAGAAAAGGCAATCCTCGGCGTATTTAAAATTTGCGACAGCAAATAATAATTTTTTGAAAAATTCACTATAGAAATGGCAATCATCGGTATATTTAAAATTTGCCACTGTAAAAATTTATTTCTTGACAAATTCACTATAGAAAAGGCAATCCTCGGTATATTTAAAATTTGCCACAGTAAAAATTTATTTTTTGACCAATTCACTATAGAAAAGGCATATTTAAAATTTGCGACCGTAAAAAATATTATTTTGACAAATTCACTATAGAAAAGGCAATCCTCGACGTATTTAAAATTTGCGAGAGTAAAAAATTATTTTTTGAAAAATTTACTATAGAAAAGGCAATCCTCGGCGTATTTAAAATTTGCGACAGCAAAAAATTATTTTTTGAAAAATTTACTATAGAAAAGGCAATCCTCGCCGTATTTAAAATTTGCGACAGTAAAAAATTAATTTTTGAAAAATTTACTATAGAAAATGCAATCCTCGGCGTATTTAAAATTTGCGACAGTAAAAAATTATTTTTTGAAAAATTTACTGTAGAAAAGGCAATCCTCGCCGCATTTAAAATTTGCGACAGTAAAAAATAATTTTTTGAAAAATTTACTATAGAAAAGGCAATCCTCGGCGTATTTAAAATTTGCGACAGTAAAAAATTATTTTTTGAAAAATTTACTATAGAAAAGGCAATCCTCGGCGTATTTAAAATTTGCGACAGTAAAAATTAATTTTTTGGCAAATTCGCTATAGAAAAGGCAATCCTCGGCGTATTTAAAATTTGCGACAGTAAAAAATTATGTTTTGAAAAATTTACTATAGAAAAGGCAATCCTCGGCGTATTTAAAATTTGCGACAGCAAAAAATAATTTTTTGAAAAATTCACTATAGAAAAGGCAATCATCGGTATATTTAAAATTTGCCACTGTAAAAATTTATTTCTTGACAAATTCACAATAGAAAAGGCAATCCTCGGTATATTTAAAATTTGCCACAGTAAAAATTTATTTATTGACCAATTCATTATAGAAAAGGCATATTTAAAATTTGCGACCGTAAAAAATATTATTTTGACAAATTCACTATAGAAAAGGCAATCCTCGACGCATTTAAAATTTTCGAGAGTAAAAAATTATTTTTGGAAAAATTTACTATAGAAAAGGCAATCCTCGGCGTATTTAAAATTTGCGACAGTAAAAATTTATTTTTTGGCAAATTCACTATAGAAAAGGCAATCCTCGGCGTATTTAAAATTTGCAACAGTAAAAAATTCTTTTTTGAAAAATTTACTATAGAAAAGGCAATCCTCGGCGTATTTAAAATTTGCGACAGCAAAAAATAATTTTTTGAAAAATTCACTATAGAAAAGGCAATCATCGGTATATTTAAAATTTGCCACTGTAAAAATTTATTTCTTGACAAATTCACTATAGAAAAGGCAATCCTCGGTATATTTAAAATTTGCCACAGTAAAAATTTATTTTTTGACCAATTCACTATAGAAAAGGCATATTTAAAATTTGCGACCGTAAAAAATATTATTTTGACAAATTCACTATAGAAAAGGCAATCCTCGACGTATTTAAAATTTTCGACAGTAAAAAATTATTTTTGGAAAAATTTACTATAGAAAAGGCAATCCTCGGCGTATTTAAAATTTGCGACAGTAAAAATTAATTTTTTGGCAAATTCGCTATAGAAAAGGCAATCCTCGGCGTATTTAAAATTTGCGACAGTAAAAAATTATGTTTTGAAAAATTTACTATAGAAAAGGCAATCTTCGGCGTATTTAAAATTTGCGACAGCAAAAAATAATTTTTTGAAAAATTCACTATAGAAAAGGCAATCATCGGTATATTTAAAATTTGCCACTGTAAAAATTTATTTCTTGACAAATTCACAATAGAAAAGGCAATCCTCGGTATATTTAAAATTTGCCACAGTAAAAATTTATTTTTTGACCAATTCATTATAGAAAAGGCATATTTAAAATTTGCGACCGTAAAAAATATTATTTTGACAAATTCACTATAGAAAAGGCAATCCTCGACGTATTTAAAATTTTCGAGAGTAAAAAATTATTTTTGGAAAAATTTACTATAGAAAAGGCAATCCTCGGCGTATTTAAAATTTGCGACAGTAAAAATTTATTTTTTGGCAAATTCACTATAGAAAAGGCAATCCTCGGCGTATTTAAAATTTGCAACAGTAAAAAATTCTTTTTTGAAAAATTTACTATAGAAAAGGCAATCCTCGGCGTATTTAAAATTTGCGACAGTAAAAACTTAATTTTTGAAAAATTTACTATAGAAAATGCAATCCTCGGCGTATTTAAAATTTGCGACAGTAAAAAATTAATTTTTGAAAAATTTACTATAGAAAATGCAATCCTCGGCGTATTTAAAATTTGCGACAGTAAAAAATTATTTTTTGAAAAATATACTGTAGAAAAGGCAATCCTCGCCGCATTTAAAATTTGCGACAGTAAAAAATAATTTTTTGAAAAATTTACTATAGAAAAGGCAATCCTCGGCGTATTTAAAATTTGCGACAGTAAAAAATTATTTTTTGAAAAATTTACTATAGAAAAGGCAATCCTCGGCGTATTTAAAATGTGCGACAGTAAAAAATTATTTTTTGAAAAATTTACTATAGAAAAGGCAATCCTCGGCGCATATAAAATTTGCGACAGTAAAACATTATTTTTTGAAAAATTTACTATAGAAAAGGCAATCCTCGGCGTATTTAAAATTTGCGACAGCAAAAAATAATTTTTTGAAAAATTTACTATAGAAAAGGCAATCCTCGGCGTATTTAAAATTTGCGACAGTAAAAAATTAATTTTTGAAAAATTTACTATAGAAAATGCAATCCTCGGCGTATTTAAAATTCGCGACAGTAAAAAATTATTTTTTGAAAAATTTACTGTAGAAAAGGCAATCCTCGGCGTATTTAAAATTTGCGAGAGTAAAAAATTATTTTACAACTTACAAAAACAGGCTTAACTCGAAAAATGCGAATCCGATCCGGATCCGGTTTTTCGCATATGAAAGCTAGTACTCATGCGCGTGCAGCGAGCCATAAACGGTCACGAAGTGACAGGTAGTTGCTTAGTTATGACGTCATTCATATGGCACCTTTAATCCGACATTTTTCCGACAACTTACAAAAACAGGCTTAACTCGAAAAATCCGGATCCGATCCGGATCCGGTTTTTCGCATCTGAAAGCTAGTACTCATGCGCGTGCAGCGAGCCATAAACGGTCAAGAACTGACAGCTAGTATCTTAGTTATGACGTCATTCATATGACACCTTTAATCCGACATTTTTCCGACAACTTACAAAAACAGGCTTAACTAGAAAAATCCGGATCCTATCCGGATCCGTTTTTTGCATCTGAAAGCTAGTACTCATTCGCGTGCAGCGAGTCATAAACTCTCACGAAGTGACAGCTAGTTGCTTAGTTATGACGTCATTCATATGGCACCCCTAATCCGACATTTTTCCGACAACTTACAAAAACAGTCTTAACTCGAAAAATCCGGATCCGATCCGGATCCGGTTTTTCGCATCTGAAAGCTAGTACTCATGCGCGTGCAGCGAGCCATAAACGGTCAAGAACTGACAGCTAGTATCTTAGTTATGACGTCATTCATATGGCACCTTTAATCCGACATTTTTCCGACAACTTACAAAAACAGGCTTAACTCGAAAAATCCGGATCCGATCCGGATCCGGTTTTTCGCATCTGAAAGCTAGTACTCATGCGCGTGCAACGAGCCATAAACGGTCAAGAAGTGACAGCTAGTATCTCAGTTATGACGTCATTCATATAGCACCTTTAATCCGACATTTTTCCGACAACTTACAAAAACAGGCTTAACTCGAAAAATCCGAATCCGATCCGTATCCGGTTTTTTGCATCTGAAAGCTAGTACTCATGCGCGTGCAACGAGCCATAAACGGCCAAGAAGTGACAGCTAGTATCTCAGTTATGACGTCATTCATATGGCACCTTTAATCCGACATTTTTCCGACAACTTACAAAAACAGGCTTAACTCAAAAAATCCGGATCCGATCCGGATCCGGTTTTTTGCATCTGAAAGCTAGTACTCATGCGCGTGCAGCGAGCCATAAACGGTCAAGAAGTGACAGCTAGTATCTCAGTTATGACGTCATTCATATGGTACCTTTAATCCGACATTTTTCCGACAACTTACAAAAACAGGCTTAACTCGAAAAATCCGGATCCGTTCCGGATCCGGTTTTTTGTATCTGAAAGCTAGTACTCATGCGCGTGCAGCGAGCCATAAACTGTCACGAAGTGACAGCTAGTTGCTTAGTTATGACGTCATTCATATGGCACCTTTAATCCGACATTTTTCCGACAACTTACAAAAACAGGCTTAACTCGAAAAATCCGGATCCGCTCCGGATCCGGTTTTTCGCATATGAAAGCTAGTACTCATGCGCGTGCAGCGAGCCATAAACGGTCAAGAACTGACACCTAGTATCTTAGTTATGACGTCATTCATATGGCGCCTTTAATCCGACATTTTTCCGACAACTTACAAAAACATGCTTAACTCGAAAAATCCGGATCCTATCCGGATCCGGTTTTTTGCATCTGAAAGCTAGTACTCATGCGCGTGCAGCGAGTCATAAGCTGTCACGAAGTGACAGCTAGTTGCTTAGTTATGACGTCATTCATATGGCACCCCTAATCCGACATTTTTCCGACAACTTACAAAAACAGGCTTAACTCGAAAAATCCGGATCCGATCCGGATCCGGTTTTTCGCATCTGAAAGCTAGTACTCATGCGCGTGCAGCGAGCCATATACGGTCAAGAACTGACAGTTAGTATCTTAGTTATGACGTCCTTCATATGGCACCTTTAATCCGACATTTTTCCGACAACTTACAAAAACAGGCTTAACTCGAAAAATCCGGATCCGATCCGGATCCGGTTTTTCGCATCTGAAAGCTAGTACTCATGCGCGTGCAACGAGCCATAAACGGTCAAGAAGTGACAGCTAGTATCTCAGTTATGACGTCATTCATATGGCACCTTTAATCCGACATTTTTCCGACAACTTACAAAAACAGGCTTAACTCGAAAAATCCGGATCCGATCCGGATCCGGTTTTTTGTATCTGAAAGCTAGTACTCATGCGCGTGCAGCGAGCCATAAACTGTCACGAAGTAACAACTAGTTGCTTAGTTATGACGTCATTCATATGGCACCTTTAATCCGACATTTTTCCGACAACTTACAAAAACAGGCTTAACTCGAAAAATCTGGAGCCGATCCGGATCCGGTTTTTTGCATCTGAAAGCTAGTAATCATGCGCGCAGCGAGCCATAAACGGTCAAGAACTGACAGGTAGTATCTTAGTTATGACGTCATTCATATGGCACCTTTAATCCGACATTTTTCCGACAACTTACAAAAACAGGCTTAACTCGAAAAATCCGGATCTTATCCGGATCCGGTTTTTTGCATCTGAAAGCTAGTACTCATGCGCGTGCAGCGAGCCATAAACGGTCAAGAACTGACAGCTAGTATCTTAGTTATGACGTCATTCATATGGCACCTTTAATCCGACATTTTTCCGACAACTTACAAAAACAGGCTTAACTCGAAAAATCCGGATCCGATCCGGATCCGGTTTTTCGCATCTGAAAGCTAGTACTCATGCGCGTGCAGCGAGCCATAAACAGTTAAGAACTGACAGCTAGTATCTTAGTTATGACGTCATTCATATGGCACCTTTAATCCGACATTTTTCCGACAACTTACAAAAACAGGCTTAACTCGAAAAATCCGGATCCGATCCGGATCCGGTTTTTCGCATATGAAAGCTAGTACTCATGCGCGTGCAGCGAGCCATAAACGGTCAAGAACTGACAGCTAGTGTCTTAGTTATGACGTCATTCATATGACACCTTTAATCCGACATTTTTCCGACAACTTACAAAAACAGGCTTAACTAGAAAAATCCGGATCCTATCCGGATCCGGTTTTTTGCATCTGAAAGCTAGTACTCATGCGCGTGCAGCGAGTCATAAACTCTCACGAAGTGGCAGCTAGTTGCTTAGTTATGACGTCTTTCGTATGGCACCCCTAATCCGACATTTTTCCGACAACTTACAAAAACAGTCTTAACTCGAAAAATCCGGATCCGATCCGGATCCGGTTTTTCGCATCTGAAAGCTAGTACTCATGCGCGTGCAGCGAGCCATAAACTGTCACGAAGTGACAGCTAGTTGCTTAGTTATGACGTCATTCATATGGCACCTTTAATCCGACATTTTTCCGACAATTTACAAAAACAGGCTTAACTCGAAAAATCCGGATCCGCTCCGGATCCGATTTTTCGCATATGAAAGCTAGTACTCATGCGCGTGCACCGAGCCATAAACGGTCAAGAACTGACACCTAGTATCTTAGTTATGACGTCATTCATATGGCGCCTTTAATCCGACATTTTTCCGACAACTTACAAAAACATGCTTAACTCGAAAAATCCGGATCCTATCCGGATCCGGTTTTTTGCATCTGAAAGCTAGTACTCATGCGCGTGCAGCGAGTCATAAACTGTCACGAAGTGACAGCTAGTTGCTTAGTTATGACGTCATTCATATGGCACCCCTAATCCGACATTTTTCCGACAACTTACAAAAACAGGCTTAACTCGAAAAATCCGGATCCGATCCGGATCCGGTTTTTCGCATCTGAAAGCTAGTACTCATGCGCGTGCAGCAAGCCATAAACTGTCACGAAGTAACAACTAGTTGCTTAGTTATGACGTCATTCATATGGCACCTTTAATCCGACATTTTTCCGACAACTTACAAAAACAGGCTTAACTCGAAAAATCTGGATCCGATCCGGATCCGGTTTTTTGCATCTGAAAGCTAGTAATCATGCGCGCAGCGAGCCGTAAACGGTCAAGAACTGACAGGTAGTATCTTAGTTATGACGTCATTCATATGGCACCTTTAATCCGACATTTTTCCGACAACTTACAAAAACAGGCTTAACTCGAAAAATCCGGATCCGATCCGGATCCGGTTTTTCGCATCTGAAAGCTAGTACTCATGCGCGTGCAGCGAGCCATAAACGGTCAAGATCTGACAGCTAGTATCTTAGTTATGACGTCATTCATATGGCACCTTTAATCCGACATTTTTCCGACAACTTACAAAAACAGGCTTAACTCGAAAAATCCGGATCCGATCCGGATCCGGTTTTTCGCATCTGAAAGCTAGTACTCATGCGCGTGCAGCGAGCCATAAACTGTCACGAAGTGACAGCTAGTTGCTTAGTTATGACGTCATTCATATGGCACCTTTAATCAGACATTTTTCCGACAACTTACAAAAACAGGCTTAACTCGAAAAATCCGGATCCTATCCGGATACGGTTTTTTGCATCTGAAAGCTAGTACTCATGCGCGTGCAGCGAGTCATAAACTGTCACGAAGTGACAGCTAGTTGCTTAGTTATGACGTCATTCATATGGCACCTTTAATCCGACATTTTTCCGACAACTTACAAAAACAGGCTTCCTACAACTTACAAAAACAGGCTTAACTCAAAAAATTCGGATCCGATCCGGATCCGGTTTTTTGCAACTGAAAGCTAGTACTCATGCGCGTGCAGCGAGCCATAAACGGTCAAGAACTGACAGCTAGAATCTTAGTTATGACGTCATTCATATGGCACCTTTAATCCGACATTTTTCCGACAACTTACAAAAACAGGCTTAACTCAAAAAATCCGGATCCGATCCGGATCCGGTTTTTTGCATCTGAAAGCTAGTACTCGTGCGCGTGCAGCGAGCGATAAACGGTCAAGAACTGACAGCTAGTATCTTAGTTATGACGTGATTCATATGGCACCTTTAATCCGACATTTTTCCGACAACTTACAAAAACAGGCTTCCTACAACTTACAAAAACAGGCTTAACTCAAAAAATCCGGATCCGATCCGGATCCGGTTTTTTGCAACTGAAAGCTAGTACTCATGCGCGTGCAGCGAGCCATAAACGGTCAAGAACTGACAGCTAGTATCTTAGTTATGACGTCATTCATATGGCGCCTTTAATCCGACATTTTTCCGACAACTTACAAAAACAGGCTTAACTCAAAAAATCCGGACCCGATCCGGATCCGGTTTTTTGCATCTGAAAGCTAGTACTCATGCGCGTGCAACGAGCCATAAACGGCCAAGAAGTGACAGCTAGTATCTCAGTTATGACGTCATTCATATGGCACCTTTAATCCGACATTTTTCCGACAACTTACAAAAACAGGCTTAACTCAAAAAATCCGGATCCGATCCGGATCCGGTTTTTTGCATCTGAAAGCTAGTACTCATGCGCGTGCAGCGAGCCATAAACGGTCAAGAAGTGACAGCTAGTATCTCAGTTATGACGTCATTCATATGGTACCTTTAATCCGACATTTTTCCGACAACTTACAAAAACAGGCTTAACTCGAAAAATCCGGATCCGTTCCGGATCCGGTTTTTTGTATCTGAAAGCTAGTACTCATGAGCGTGCAGCGAGCCATAAACTGTCACGAAGTGACAGCTAGTTGCTTAGTTATGACGTCATTCATATGGCACCTTTAATCCGACATTTTTCCGACAACTTACAAAAACAGGCTTAACTCGAAAAATCCGGATCCGCTCCGGATCCGGTTTTTCGCATATGAAAGCTAGTACTCATGCGCGTGCAGCGAGCCATAAACGGTCAAGAACTGACACCTAGTATCTCAGTTATGACGTCATTCATATGGCACCTTTAATCCGACATTTTTCCGACAACTTACAAAAACAGGCTTAACTCGAAAAATCCGGATCCGATCCGGATCCGGTTTTTTGTATCTGAAAGCTAGTACTCATGCGCGTGCAGCGAGCCATAAACTGTCACGAAGTAACAACTAGTTGCTTAGTTATGACGTCATTCATATGGCACCTTTAATCCGACATTTTTCCGACAACTTACAAAAACAGGCTTAACTCGAAAAATCTGGAGCCGATCCGGATCCGGTTTTTTGCATCTGAAAGCTAGTAATCATGCGCGCAGCGAGCCATAAACGGTCAAGAACTGACAGGTAGTATCTTAGTTATGACGTCATTCATATGGCACCTTTAATCCGACATTTTTCCGACAACTTACAAAAACAGGCTTAACTCGAAAAATCCGGATCTTATCCGGATCCGGTTTTTTGCATCTGAAAGCTAGTACTCATGCGCGTGCAGCGAGCCATAAACGGTCAAGAACTGACAGCTAGTATCTTAGTTATGACGTCATTCATATGGCACCTTTAATCCGACATTTTTCCGACAACTTACAAAAACAGGCTTAACTCGAAAAATCCGGATCCGATCCGGATCCGGTTTTTCGCATCTGAAAGCTAGTACTCATGCGCGTGCAGCGAGCCATAAACAGCTAAGAACTGACAGCTAGTATCTTAGTTATGACGTCATTCATATGGCACCTTTAATCCGACATTTTTCCGACAACTTACAAAAACAGGCTTAACTCGAAAAATCCGGATCCGATCCGGATCCGGTTTTTCGCATATGAAAGCTAGTACTCATGCGCGTGCAGCGAGCCATAAACGGTCAAGAACTGACAGCTAGTGTCTTAGTTATGACGTCATTCATATGACACCTTTAATCCGACATTTTTCCGACAACTTACAAAAACAGGCTTAACTAGAAAAATCCGGATCCTATCCGGATCCGGTTTTTTGCATCTGAAAGCTAGTACTCATGCGCGTGCAGCGAGTCATAAACTCTCACGAAGTGGCAGCTAGTATCTTAGTTATGACGTCATTCATATGGCACCTTTAATCCGACATTTTTCCGACAACTTACAAAAACAGGCTTAACTCGAAAAATCCGGATCCGATCCGGATCCGGTTTTTCGCATATGAAAGCTAGTACTCATGCGCGTGCAGCGAGCCATAAACGGTCAAGAACTGACAGCTAGTGTCTTAGTTATGACGTCATTCATATGACACCTTTAATCCGACATTTTTCCGACAACTTACAAAAACAGGCTTAACTAGAAAAATCCGGATCCTATCCGGATCCGGTTTTTTGCATCTGAAAGCTAGTACTCATGCGCGTGCAGCGAGCCATAAACTGTCACGAAGTGACAGCTAGTTGCTTAGTTATGACGTCATTCATATGGCACCTTTAATCCGACATTTTTCCGACAATTTACAAAAACAGGCTTAACTCGAAAAATCCGGATCCGCTCCGGATCCGATTTTTCGCATATGAAAGCTAGTACTCATGCGCGTGCACCGAGCCATAAACGGTCAAGAACTGACACCTAGTATCTTAGTTATGACGTCATTCATATGGCGCCTTTAATCCGACATTTTTCCGACAACTTACAAAAACATGCTTAACTCGAAAAATCCGGATCCTATCCGGATCCGGTTTTTTGCATCTGAAAGCTAGTACTCATGCGCGTGCAGCGAGTCATAAACTGTCACGAAGTGACAGCTAGTTGCTTAGTTATGACGTCATTCATATGGCACCCCTAATCCGACATTTTTCCGACAACTTACAAAAACAGGCTTAACTCGAAAAATCCGGATCCGATCCGGATCCGGTTTTTCGCATCTGAAAGCTAGTACTCATGCGCGTGCAGCAAGCCATAAACTGTCACGAAGTAACAACTAGTTGCTTAATTATGACGTCATTCATATGGCACCTTTAATCCGACATTTTTCCGACAACTTACAAAAACAGGCTTAACTCGAAAAATCTGGATCCGATCCGGATCCGGTTTTTTGCATCTGAAAGCTAGTAATCATGCGCGCAGCGAGCCGTAAACGGTCAAGAACTGACAGGTAGTATCTTAGTTATGACGTCATTCATATGGCACCTTTAATCCGACATTTTTCCGACAACTTACAAAAACAGGCTTAACTCGAAAAATCCGGATCCGATCCGGATCCGGTTTTTCGCATCTGAAAGCTAGTACTCATGCGCGTGCAGCGAGCCATAAACGGTCAAGAACTGACAGCTAGTATCTTAGTTATGACGTCATTCATATGGCACCTTTAATCCGACATTTTTCCGACAACTTACAAAAACAGGCTTAACTCGAAAAATCCGGATCCGATTCGGATCCGGATTTTCGCATATGAAAGCTAGTACTCATGCGCGTGCAGCGAGCCATAAACGGTCAAGAACTGACAGCTAGTATCTTAGTTATGACGTCATTCATATGGCACCTTTAATCAGACATTTTTCCGACAACTTACAAAAACAGGCTTAACTCGAAAAATCCGGATCCTATCCGGATACGGTTTTTTGCATCTGAAAGCTAGTACTCATGCGCGTGCAGCGAGTCATAAACTGTCACGAAGTGACAGCTAGTTGCTTAGTTATGACGTCA
Organism: Dioctria rufipes; assembly: GCA_963924295.1. Classification (NCBI taxonomy): domain Eukaryota; kingdom Metazoa; phylum Arthropoda; class Insecta; order Diptera; family Asilidae; genus Dioctria; species Dioctria rufipes. The sequence goes on from CAWUPM010000852.1 coordinate 59,914, forward strand.
TTCATATGGCACCTTTAATCCGACATTTTTCCGACAACTTACAAAAACAGGCTTCCTACAACTTACAAAAACAGGCTTAACTCAAAAAATTCGGATCCGATCCGGATCCGGTTTTTTGCAACTGAAAGCTAGTACTCATGCGCGTGCAGCGAGCCATAAACGGTCAAGAACTGACAGCTAGAATCTTAGTTATGACGTCATTCATATGGCACCTTTAATCCGACATTTTTCCGACAACTTACAAAAACAGGCTTAACTCAAAAAATCCGGATCCGATCCGGATCCGGTTTTTTGCATCTGAAAGCTAGTACTCGTGCGCGTGCAGCGAGCGATAAACGGTCAAGAACTGACAGCTAGTATCTTAGTTATGACGTGATTCATATGGCACCTTTAATCCGACATTTTTCCGACAACTTACAAAAACAGGCTTCCTACAACTTACAAAAACAGGCTTAACTCAAAAAATCCGGATCCGATCCGGATCCGGTTTTTTGCAACTGAAAGCTAGTACTCATGCGCGTGCAGCGAGCCATAAACGGTCAAGAACTGACAGCTAGTATCTTAGTTATGACGTCATTCATATGGCGCCTTTAATCCGACATTTTTCCGACAACTTACAAAAACAGGCTTAACTCAAAAAATCCGGACCCGATCCGGATCCGGTTTTTTGCATCTGAAAGCTAGTACTCATGCGCGTGCAACGAGCCATAAACGGCCAAGAAGTGACAGCTAGTATCTCAGTTATGACGTCATTCATATGGCACCTTTAATCCGACATTTTTCCGACAACTTACAAAAACAGGCTTAACTCAAAAAATCCGGATCCGATCCGGATCCGGTTTTTTGCATCTGAAAGCTAGTACTCATGCGCGTGCAGCGAGCCATAAACGGTCAAGAAGTGACAGCTAGTATCTCAGTTATGACGTCATTCATATGGTACCTTTAATCCGACATTTTTCCGACAACTTACAAAAACAGGCTTAACTCGAAAAATCCGGATCCGTTCCGGATCCGGTTTTTTGTATCTGAAAGCTAGTACTCATGAGCGTGCAGCGAGCCATAAACTGTCACGAAGTGACAGCTAGTTGCTTAGTTATGACGTCATTCATATGGCACCTTTAATCCGACATTTTTCCGACAACTTACAAAAACAGGCTTAACTCGAAAAATCCGGATCCGCTCCGGATCCGGTTTTTCGCATATGAAAGCTAGTACTCATGCGCGTGCAGCGAGCCATAAACGGTCAAGAACTGACACCTAGTATCTTAGTTATGACGTCATTCATATGGCGCCTTTAATCCGACATTTTTCCGACAACTTACAAAAACATGCTTAACTCGAAAAATCCGGATCCAATCCGGATCCGGTTTTTTGCATCTGAAAGCTAGTACTCATGCGCGTGCAGCGAGTCATAAGCTGTCACGAAGTGACAGCTAGTTGCTTAGTTATGACGTCATTCATATGGCACCCCTAATCCGACATTTTTCCGACAACTTACAAAAACAGGCTTAACTCGAAAAATCCGGATCCGATCCGGATCCGGTTTTTCGCATCTGAAAGCTAGTACTCATGCGCGTGCAGCGAGCCATATACGGTCAAGAACTGACAGTTAGTATCTTAGTTATGACGTCCTTCATATGGCACCTTTAATCCGACATTTTTCCGCAACTTACAAAAACAGGCTTAACTCGAAAAATCCGGATCCGATCCGGATCCGGTTTTTCGCATCTGAAAGCTAGTACTCATGCGCGTGCAACGAGCCATAAACGGTCAAGAAGTGACAGCTAGTATCTCAGTTATGACGTCATTCATATGGCACCTTTAATCCGACATTTTTCCGACAACTTACAAAAACAGGCTTAACTCGAAAAATCCGGATCCGATCCGGATCCGGTTTTTTGTATCTGAAAGCTAGTACTCATGCGCGTGCAGCGAGCCATAAACTGTCACGAAGTAACAACTAGTTGCTTAGTTATGACGTCATTCATATGGCACCTTTAATCCGACATTTTTCCGACAACTTACAAAAACATGCTTAACTCGAAAAATCCGGATCCAATCCGGATCCGGTTTTTTGCATCTGAAAGCTAGTACTCATGCGCGTGCAGCGAGTCATAAGCTGTCACGAAGTGACAGCTAGTTGCTTAGTTATGACGTCATTCATATGGCACCCCTAATCCGACATTTTTCCGACAACTTACAAAAACAGGCTTAACTCGAAAAATCCGGATCCGATCCGGATCCGGATTTTCGCATATGAAAGCTAGTACTCATGCGCGTGCAGCGAGCCATATACGGTCAAGAACTGACAGTTAGTATCTTAGTTATGACGTCATTCATATGGCGCCTTTAATCCGACATTTTTCCGACAACTTACAAAAACATGCTTAACTCGAAAAATCCGGATCCAATCCGGATCCGGTTTTTTGCATCTGAAAGCTAGTACTCATGCGCGTGCAGCGAGTCATAAGCTGTCACGAAGTGACAGCTAGTTGCTTAGTTATGACGTCATTCATATGGCACCCCTAATCCGACATTTTTCCGACAACTTACAAAAACAGGCTTAACTCGAAAAATCCGGATCCGATCCGGATCCGGATTTTCGCATATGAAAGCTAGTACTCATGCGCGTGCAGCGAGCCATAAACGGTCAAGAACTGACAGCTAGTATCTTAGTTATGACGTCATTCATATGGCACCTTTAATCAGACATTTTTCCGACAACTTACAAAAACAGGCTTAACTCGAAAAATCCGGATCCTATCCGGATACGGTTTTTTGCATCTGAAAGCTAGTACTCATGCGCGTGCAGCGAGTCATAAACTGTCACGAAGTGACAGCTAGTTGCTTAGTTATGACGTCATTCATATGGCACCTTTAATCCGACATTTTTCCGACAACTTACAAAAACAGGCTTCCTACAACTTACAAAAACAGGCTTAACTCAAAAAATCCGGACCCGATCCGGATCCGGTTTTTCGCATCTGAAAGCTAGTACTCATGCGCGTGCAGCGAGCCATAAACGGTCAAGAACTGACAGCTAGTATCTTAGTTATGACGTCATTCATATGGCACCTTTAATCCGACATTTTTCCGACAACTTACAAAAACAGGCTTAACTCGAAAAATCCGGATCCGATCCGGATCCGGATTTTCGCATATGAAAGCTAGTACTCATGCGCGTGCAGCGAGCCATAAACGGTCAAGAACTGACAGCTAGTATCTTAGTTATGACGTCATTCATATGGCACCTTTAATCAGACATTTTTCCGACAACTTACAAAAACAGGCTTAACTCGAAAAATCCGGATCCTATCCGGATACGGTTTTTTGCATCTGAAAGCTAGTACTCATGCGCGTGCAGCGAGTCATAAACTGTCACGAAGTGACAGCTAGTTGCTTAGTTATGACGTCATTCATATGGCACCTTTAATCCGACATTTTTCCGACAACTTACAAAAACAGGCTTCCTACAACTTACAAAAACAGGCTTAACTCAAAAAATTCGGATCCGATCCGGATCCGGTTTTTTGCAACTGAAAGCTAGTACTCATGCGCGTGCAGCGAGCCATAAACGGTCAAGAACTGACAGCTAGAATCTTAGTTATGACGTCATTCATATGGCACCTTTAATCCGACATTTTTCCGACAACTTACAAAAACAGGCTTAACTCAAAAAATCCGGATCCGATCCGGATCCGGTTTTTTGCATCTGAAAGCTAGTACTCGTGCGCGTGCAGCGAGCGATAAACGGTCAAGAACTGACAGCTAGTATCTTAGTTATGACGTGATTCATATGGCACCTTTAATCCGACATTTTTCCGACAACTTACAAAAACAGGCTTCCTACAACTTACAAAAACAGGCTTAACTCAAAAAATCCGGATCCGATCCGGATCCGGTTTTTTGCAACTGAAAGCTAGTACTCATGCTCGTGCAGCGAGCTATAAACGGTCAAGAACTGACAGCTAGTATCTTAGTTATGACGTCATTCATATGGCGCCTTTAATCCGACATTTTTCCGACAACTTACAAAAACAGGCTTAACTCAAAAAATCCGGACCCGATCCGGATCCGGTTTTTTGCATCTGAAAGCTAGTACTCATGCGCGTGCAACGAGCCATAAACGGCCAAGAAGTGACAGCTAGTATCTCAGTTATGACGTCATTCATATGGCACCTTTAATCCGACATTTTTCCGACAACTTACAAAAACAGGCTTAACTCAAAAAATCCGGATCCGATCCGGATCCGGTTTTTTGCATCTGAAAGCTAGTACTCATGCGCGTGCAGCGAGCCATAAACGGTCAAGAAGTGACAGCTAGTATCTCAGTTATGACGTCATTCATATGGTACCTTTAATCCGACATTTTTCCGACAACTTACAAAAACAGGCTTAACTCGAAAAATCCGGATCCGTTCCGGATCCGGTTTTTTGTATCTGAAAGCTAGTACTCATGAGCGTGCAGCGAGCCATAAACTGTCACGAAGTGACAGCTAGTTGCTTAGTTATGACGTCATTCATATGGCACCTTTAATCCGACATTTTTCCGACAACTTACAAAAACAGGCTTAACTCGAAAAATCCGGATCCGCTCCGGATCCGGTTTTTCGCATATGAAAGCTAGTACTCATGCGCGTGCAGCGAGCCATAAACGGTCAAGAACTGACACCTAGTATCTTAGTTATGACGTCATTCATATGGCGCCTTTAATCCGACATTTTTCCGACAACTTACAAAAACATGCTTAACTCGAAAAATCCGGATCCTATCCGGATCCGGTTTTTTGCATCTGAAAGCTAGTACTCATGCGCGTGCAGCGAGTCATAAGCTGTCACGAAGTGACAGCTAGTTGCTTAGTTATGACGTCATTCATATGGCACCCCTAATCCGACATTTTTCCGACAACTTACAAAAACAGGCTTAACTCGAAAAATCCGGATCCGATCCGGATCCGGTTTTTCGCATCTGAAAGCTAGTACTCATGCGCGTGCAGCGAGCCATATACGGTCAAGAACTGACAGTTAGTATCTTAGTTATGACGTCCTTCATATGGCACCTTTAATCCGACATTTTTCCGACAACTTACAAAAACAGGCTTAACTCGAAAAATCCGGATCCGATCCGGATCCGGTTTTTCGCATCTGAAAGCTAGTACTCATGCGCGTGCAACGAGCCATAAACGGTCAAGAAGTGACAGCTAGTATCTCAGTTATGACGTCATTCATATGGCACCTTTAATCCGACATTTTTCCGACAACTTACAAAAACAGGCTTAACTCGAAAAATCCGGATCCGATCCGGATCCGGTTTTTTGTATCTGAAAGCTAGTACTCATGCGCGTGCAGCGAGCCATAAACTGTCACGAAGTAACAACTAGTTGCTTAGTTATGACGTCATTCATATGGCACCTTTAATCCGACATTTTTCCGACAACTTACAAAAACAGGCTTAACTCGAAAAATCCGGATCCGATCCGGATCCGGATTTAAGCATATGAAAGCTAGTACTCATGCGCGTGCAGCGAGCCATAAACGGTCAAGAACTGACAGCTAGTATCTTAGTTATGACGTCATTCATATGGCACCTTTAATCAGACATTTTTCCGACAACTTACAAAAACAGGCTTAACTCGAAAAATCCGGATCCTATCCGGATACGGTTTTTTGCATCTGAAAGCTAGTACTCATGCGCGTGCAGCGAGTCATAAACTGTCACGAAGTGACAGCTAGTTGCTTAGTTATGACGTCATTCATATGGCACCTTTAATCCGACATTTTTCCGACAACTTACAAAAACAGGCTTCCTACAACTTACAAAAACAGGCTTAACTCAAAAAATTCGGATCCGATCCGGATCCGGTTTTTTGCAACTGAAAGCTAGTACTCATGCGCGTGCAGCGAGCCATAAACGGTCAAGAACTGACAGCTAGAATCTTAGTTATGACGTCATTCATATGGCACCTTTAATCCGACATTTTTCCGACAACTTACAAAAACAGGCTTAACTCAAAAAATCCGGATCCGATCCGGATCCGGTTTTTTGCATCTGAAAGCTAGTACTCGTGCGCGTGCAGCGAGCGATAAACGGTCAAGAACTGACAGCTAGTATCTTAGTTATGACGTGATTCATATGGCACCTTTAATCCGACATTTTTCCGACAACTTACAAAAACAGGCTTCCTACAACTTACAAAAACAGGCTTAACTCAAAAAAATCCGGACCCGATCCGGATCCGGTTTTTTGCATCTGAAAGCTAGTACTCATGCGCGTGCAACGAGCCATAAACGGCCAAGAAGTGACAGCTAGTATCTCAGTTATGACGTCATTCATATGGCACCTTTAATCCGACATTTTTCCGACAACTTACAAAAACAGGCTTAAGCTCAAAAAATCCGGATCCGATCCGGATCCGGTTTTTTGCATCTGAAAGCTAGTACTCATGCGCGTGCAGCGAGCCATAAACGGTCAAGAAGTGACAGCTAGTATCTCAGTTATGACGTCATTCATATGGTACCTTTAATCCGACATTTTTCCGACAACTTACAAAAACAGGCTTAACTCGAAAAATCCGGATCCGTTCCGGATCCGGTTTTTTGTATCTGAAAGCTAGTACTCATGAGCGTGCAGCGAGCCATAAACTGTCACGAAGTGACAGCTAGTTGCTTAGTTATGACGTCATTCATATGGCACCTTTAATCCGACATTTTTCCGACAACTTACAAAAACAGGCTTAACTCGAAAAATCCGGATCCGCTCCGGATCCGGTTTTTCGCATATGAAAGCTAGTACTCATGCGCGTGCAGCGAGCCATAAACGGTCAAGAACTGACACCTAGTATCTTAGTTATGACGTCATTCATATGGCGCCTTTAATCCGACATTTTTCCGACAACTTACAAAAACATGCTTAACTCGAAAAATCCGGAACCTATCCGGATCCGGTTTTTTGCATCTGAAAGCTAGTACTCATGCGCGTGCAGCGAGTCATAAGCTGTCACGAAGTGACAGCTAGTTGCTTAGTTATGACGTCATTCATATGGCACCCCTAATCCGACATTTTTCCGACAACTTACAAAAACAGGCTTAACTCGAAAAATCCGGATCCGATCCGGATCCGGTTTTTCGCATCTGAAAGCTAGTACTCATGCGCGTGCAGCGAGCCATATACGGTCAAGAACTGACAGTTAGTATCTTAGTTATGACGTCCTTCATATGGCACCTTTAATCCGACATTTTTCCGACAACTTACAAAAACAGGCTTAACTCGAAAAATCCGGATCCGATCCGGATCCGGTTTTTCGCATCTGAAAGCTAGTACTCATGCGCGTGCAACGAGCCATAAACGGTCAAGAAGTGACAGCTAGTATCTCAGTTATGACGTCATTCATATGGCACCTTTAATCCGACATTTTTCCGACAACTTACAAAAACAGGCTTAACTCGAAAAATCCGGATCCGATCCGGATCCGGTTTTTTGTATCTGAAAGCTAGTACTCATGCGCGTGCAGCGAGCCATAAACTGTCACGAAGTAACAACTAGTTGCTTAGTTATGACGTCATTCATATGGCACCTTTAATCCGACATTTTTCCGACAACTTACAAAAACAGGCTTAACTCGAAAAATCCGGATCCGATCCGGATCCGGATTTTCGCATATGAAAGCTAGTACTCATGCGCGTGCAGCGAGCCATAAACGGTCAAGAACTGACAGCTAGTATCTTAGTTATGACGTCATTCATATGGCACCTTTAATCAGACATTTTTCCGACAACTTACAAAAACAGGCTTAACTCGAAAAATCCGGATCCTATCCGGATACGGTTTTTTGCATCAAGCTAGTACTCATGCGCGTGCAACGAGCCATAAACGGTCAAGAAGTGACAGCTAGTATCTCAGTTATGACGTCATTCATATGGCACCTTTAATCCGACATTTTTCCGACAACTTACAAAAACAGGCTTAACTCGAAAAATCCGGATCCGATCCGGATCCGGTTTTTTGTATCTGAAAGCTAGTACTCATGCGCGTGCAGCGAGCCATAAACTGTCACGAAGTAACAACTAGTTGCTTAGTTATGACGTCATTCATATGGCACCTTTAATCCGACATTTTTCCGACAACTTACAAAAACAGGCTTAACTCGAAAAATCCGGATCCGATCCGGATCCGGATTTAAGCATATGAAAGCTAGTACTCATGCGCGTGCAGCGAGCCATAAACGGTCCAAGAACTGACAGCTAGTATCTTAGTTATGACGTCATTCATATGGCACCTTTAATCAGACATTTTTCCGACAACTTACAAAAACAGGCTTAACTCGAAAAATCCGGATCCTATCCGGATACGGTTTTTTGCATCTGAAAGCTAGTACTCATGCGCGTGCAGCGAGTCATAAACTGTCACGAAGTGACAGCTAGTTGCTTAGTTATGACGTCATTCATATGGCACCTTTAATCCGACATTTTTTCCGACAACTTACAAAAACAGGCTTCCTACAACTTACAAAAACAGGCTTAACTCAAAAAATTCGGATCCGATCCGGATCCGGTTTTTTGCAACTGAAAGCTAGTACTCATGCGCGTGCAGCGAGCCATAAACGGTCAAGAACTGACAGCTAGAATCTTAGTTATGACGTCATTCATATGGCACCTTTAATCCGACATTTTTCCGACAACTTACAAAAACAGGCTTAACTCAAAAAATCCGGATCCGATCCGGATCCGGTTTTTTGCATCTGAAAGCTAGTACTCGTGCGCGTGCAGCGAGCGATAAACGGTCAAGAACTGACAGCTAGTATCTTAGTTATGACGTGATTCATATGGCACCTTTAATCCGACATTTTTCCGACAACTTACAAAAACAGGCTTCCTACAACTTACAAAAACAGGCTTAACTCAAAAAATCCGGACCCGATCCGGATCCGGTTTTTTGCATCTGAAAGCTAGTACTCATGCGCGTGCAACGAGCCATAAACGGCCAAGAAGTGACAGCTAGTATCTCAGTTATGACGTCATTCATATGGCACCTTTAATCCGACATTTTTCCGACAACTTACAAAAACAGGCTTAACTCAAAAAATCCGGATCCGATCCGGATCCGGTTTTTTGCATCTGAAAGCTAGTACTCATGCGCGTGCAGCGAGCCATAAACGGTCAAGAAGTGACAGCTAGTATCTCAGTTATGACGTCATTCATATGGTACCTTTAATCCGACATTTTTCCGACAACTTACAAAAACAGGCTTAACTCGAAAAATCCGGATCCGTTCCGGATCCGGTTTTTTGTATCTGAAAGCTAGTACTCATGAGCGTGCAGCGAGCCATAAACTGTCACGAAGTGACAGCTAGTTGCTTAGTTATGACGTCATTCATATGGCACCTTTAATCCGACATTTTTCCGACAACTTACAAAAACAGGCTTAACTCGAAAAATCCGGATCCGCTCCGGATCCGGTTTTTCGCATATGAAAGCTAGTACTCATGCGCGTGCAGCGAGCCATAAACGGTCAAGAACTGACACCTAGTATCTTAGTTATGACGTCATTCATATGGCGCCTTTAATCCGACATTTTTCCGACAACTTACAAAAACATGCTTAACTCGAAAAATCCGGAACCTATCCGGATCCGGTTTTTTGCATCTGAAAGCTAGTACTCATGCGCGTGCAGCGAGTCATAAGCTGTCACGAAGTGACAGCTAGTTGCTTAGTTATGACGTCATTCATATGGCACCCCTAATCCGACATTTTTCCGACAACTTACAAAAACAGGCTTAACTCGAAAAATCCGGATCCGATCCGGATCCGGTTTTTCGCATCTGAAAGCTAGTACTCATGCGCGTGCAGCGAGCCATATACGGTCAAGAACTGACAGTTAGTATCTTAGTTATGACGTCCTTCATATGGCACCTTTAATCCGACATTTTTCCGACAACTTACAAAAACAGGCTTAACTCGAAAAATCCGGATCCGATCCGGATCCGGTTTTTCGCATCTGAAAGCTAGTACTCATGCGCGTGCAACGAGCCATAAACGGTCAAGAAGTGACAGCTAGTATCTCAGTATGACGTCATTCATATGGCACCTTTAATCCGACATTTTTCCGACAACTTACAAAAACAGGCTTAACTCGAAAAATCCGGATCCGATCCGGATCCGGTTTTTTTGTATCTGAAAGCTAGTACTCATGCGCGTGCAGCGAGCCATAAACTGTCACGAAGTAACAACTAGTTGCTTAGTTATGACGTCATTCATATGGCACCTTTAATCCGACATTTTTTCCGACAACTTACAAAAACAGGCTTAACTCGAAAAATCCGGATCCGATCCGGATCCGGATTTTCGCATATGAAAGCTAGTACTCATGCGCGTGCAGCGAGCCATAAACGGTCAAGAACTGACAGCTAGTATCTTAGTTATGACGTCATTCATATGGCACCTTTAATCAGACATTTTTCCGACAACTTACAAAAACAGGCTTAACTCGAAAAATCCGGATCCTATCCGGATACGGTTTTTTGCATCTGAAAGCTAGTACTCATGCGCGTGCAGCGAGTCATAAACTGTCACGAAGTGACAGCTAGTTGCTTAGTTATGACGTCATTCATATGGCACCTTTAATCCGACATTTTTCCGACAACTTACAAAAACAGGCTTCCTACAACTTACAAAAACAGGCTTAACTCAAAAAATTCGGATCCGATCCGGATCCGGTTTTTTGCAACTGAAAGCTAGTACTCATGCGCGTGCAGTGAGCCATAAACGGTCAAGAACTGACAGCTAGAATCTTAGTTATGACGTCATTCATATGGCACCTTTAATCCGACATTTTTCCGACAACTTACAAAAACAGGCTTAACTCAAAAAATCCGGATCCGATCCGGATCCGGTTTTTTGCATCTGAAAGCTAGTACTCGTGCGCGTGCAGCGAGCGATAAACGGTCAAGAACTGACAGCTAGTATCTTAGTTATGACGTGATTCATATGGCACCTTTAATCCGACATTTTTCCGACAACTTACAAAAACAGGCTTCCTACAACTTACAAAAACAGGCTTAACTCAAAAATCCGGATCCGATCCGGATCCGGTTTTTTGCAACTGAAAGCTAGTACTCATGCGCGTGCAGCGAGCCATAAACGGTCAAGAACTGACAGCTAGGTATCTTAGTTATGACGTCATTCATATGGCACCTTTAATCCGACATTTTTCCGACAACTTACAAAAACAGGCTTAACTCAAAAAATCCGGACCCGATCCGGATCCGGTTTTTTTGCATCTGAAAGCTAGTACTCATGCGCGTGCAACGAGCCATAAACGGCCAAGAAGTGACAGCTAGTATCTCAGTTATGACGTCATTCATATGGCACCTTTAATCCGACATTTTTCCGACAACTTACAAAAACAGGCTTAACTCAAAAAAATCCGGATCCGATCCGGATCCGGTTTTTTGCATCTGAAAGCTAGTACTCATGCGCGTGCAGCGAGCCATAAACGGTCAAGAAGTGACAGCTAGTATCTCAGTTATGACGTCATTCATATGGTACCTTTAATCCGACATTTTTCCGACAACTTACAAAAACAGGCTTAACTCGAAAAATCCGGATCCGTTCCGGATCCGGTTTTTTTGTATCTGAAAGCTAGTACTCATACGCGTGCAGCGAGCCATAAACTGTCACGAAGTGACAGCTAGTTGCTTAGTTATGACGTCATTCATATGGCACCTTTAATCCGACATTTTTCCGACAACTTACAAAAACAGGCTTAACTCGAAAAATCCGGATCCGCTCCGGATCCGGTTTTTCGCATATGAAAGCTAGTACTCATGCGCGTGCAGCGAGCCATAAACGGTCAAGAACTGACACCTAGTATCTTAGTTATGACGTCATTCATATGGCGCCTTTAATCCGACATTTTTCCGACAACTTACAAAAACATGCTTAACTCGAAAAATCCGGATCCTACGGATCCGGTTTTTTGCATCTGAAAGCTAGTACTCATGCGCGTGCAGCGAGTCATAAGCTGTCACGAAGTGACAGCTAGTTGCTTAGTTATGACGTCATTCATATGGCACCCCTAATCCGACATTTTTCCGACAACTTACAAAACAGGCTTAACTCGAAAAATCCGGATCCGATCCGGATCCGGTTTTTCGCATCTGAAAGCTAGTACTCATGCGCGTGCAGCGAGCCATATACGGTCAAGAACTGACAGTTAGTATCTTAGTTATGACGTCCTTCATATGGCACCTTTAATCCGACATTTTTCCGACAACTTACAAAAACAGGCTTAACTCGAAAAATCCGGATCCGATCCGGATCCGGTTTTTCGCATCTGAAAGCTAGTACTCATGCGCGTGCAACGAGCCATAAACGGTCAAGAAGTGACAGCTAGTATCTCAGTTATGACGTCATTCATATGGCACCTTTAATCCGACATTTTTCCGACAACTTACAAAAACAGGCTTAACTCGAAAAATCCGGATCCGATCCGGATCCGGTTTTTTGTATCTGAAAGCTAGTACTCATGCGCGTGCAGCGAGCCATAAACTGTCACGAAGTAACAACTAGTTGCTTAGTTATGACGTCATTCATATGGCACCTTTAATCCGACATTTTTCCGACAACTTACAAAAACAGGCTTAACTCGAAAAATCTGGGTCCGATCCGGATCCGGTTTTTTGCATCTGAAAGCTAGTAATCATGCGCGCAGCGAGACATAAACGGTCAAGAACTGACAGGTAGTATCTTAGTTATGACGTCATTCATATGGCACCTTTAATCCGACATTTTTCCGACAACTTACAAAAACAGGCTTAACTCGAAAAATCCGGATCTTATCCGGATCCGGTTTTTTGCATCTGAAAGCTAGTACTCATGCGCGTGCAGCGAGCCATAAACGGTCAAGAACTGACAGCTAGTATCTTAGTTATGACGTCATTCATATGGCACCTTTAATCCGACATTTTTCCGACAACTTACAAAAACAGGCTTAACTCGAAAAATCCGGATCCGATCCGGATCCGGTTTTTCGCATCTGAAAGCTAGTACTCATGCGCGTGCAGCGAGCCATAAACAGTTAAGAACTGACAGCTAGTATCTTAGTTATGACGTCATTCATATGGCACCTTTAATCCGACATTTTTCCGACAACTTACAAAAACAGGCTTAACTCGAAAAATCCGGATCCGATCCGGATCCGGTTTTTCGCATATGAAAGCTAGTACTCATGCGCGTGCAGCGAGCCATAAACGGTCAAGAACTGACAGCTAGTGTCTTAGTTATGACGTCATTCATATGACACCTTTAATCCGACATTTTTCCGACAACTTACAAAAACAGGCTTAACTAGAAAAATCCGGATCCTATCCGGATCCGGTTTTTTGCATCTGAAAGCTAGTACTCATGCGCGTGCAGCGAGTCATAAACTCTCACGAAGTGGCAGCTAGTTGCTTAGTTATGACGTCATTCGTATGGCACCCCTAATCCGACATTTTTCCGACAACTTACAAAAACAGTCTTAACTCGAAAAATCCGGATCCGATCCGGATCCGGTTTTTCGCATCTGAAAGCTAGTACTCATGCGCGTGCAGCGAGCCATAAACTGTCACGAAGTGACAGCTAGTTGCTTAGTTATGACGTCATTCATATGGCACCTTTAATCCGACATTTTTCCGACAACTTACAAAAACAGGCTTAACTCGAAAAATCCGGATCCGCTCCGGATCCGATTTTTCGCATATGAAAGCTAGTACTCATGCGCGTGCACCGACATTTTTCCGACAACTTACAAAAACAGGCTTAACTCAAAAAATCCGGATCCGATCCGGATCCGGTTTTCTGCATCTGAAAGCTAGTACTCGTGCGCGTGCAGCGAGCCATAAACGGTCAATAACTGACAGCTAGTATCTTAGTTATGACGTCATTCATATGGCACCTTTAATCCGACATTTTTCCGACAACTTACAAAAACAGGCTTAACTCAAAAAATCCGGACCCGATCCGGATCCGGTTTTTTGCATCTGAAAGCTAGTACTCATGCGCGTGCAACGAGCCATAAACGGCCAAGAAGTGACAGCTAGTATCTCAGTTATG
>CAWUPM010000853.1:0-66660 GCA_963924295.1 Dioctria rufipes
TAGAAAGGAAATTTGGCGATATTCCCGATCAGGGGTCAGGAAAAATTATATTTTATATATATGAGCTCAAGACCCACACATAAATTATGTAAATTCAAAGGTTTATTGAATATATTAATACGGAATAAACAAGTAATTACAAATATAAAAAGTATAAAATAAATTTTGATGTATGACAAACGATTCCTGAATGGAACCATCAAAAAATGTATGATGACAGCCGATGTCAATTCCAATACAACACGGTATGGTACGCAGATAACCTGGTGATTTTAGTCAAGTTATGAATTCGAGCTCTGTGGGCTGGTGCATAACATGATCCGAGTAGTTGCAGACTGGGCTATGGATTTTGGACGGTGCATCAATCCTTCAAAAACCGATCTATGCCTTTTTACTAAAAAAAGGAACATCCCAAGGGTGAACCTGCCCTCCATCGACTCTACACGGTTAGAGCTTAAGGACAGGGTGAAATACTTAGGCATTATACTAGATAAAAAGCTAAACTGGAAGCCACACCTTGATGACAAAGCGAACAAAGCTTTTAGAACTTTCGCAATGTGCAGCAGAACTATAGAAAAAATTGTGGACTTAAACCGTGGATGATACTATGGATATACACTAGCGTCATCCGGCCCATGTGAGCCTATGACTCAGTGGTACGGTGGAAAGCAGTGGAGTATGCCAATCATCGTTAGATATTGGAAAATACTCAAAGAGTGTGCCTTCTTAGGGTAAGCGGCGCATTCAAGTGTACAAGCACTCGGGCTCTTGATGTTATCCTTAATATACACCCCGTGCAAATATATATTAAGAAGGTGGCCTCTATCGCAGCTCTGAATCAAGACTGGATCCTTTCCGGAATCAGGGTTCCGCACGAGTCTATACTTGATTTGTGCTTCACCCATCAAAAGACACCATTGTTTATATGGACGGCTCCAAATCTGAAGACAACACCGGTGCAGGTGTATTCTGTAAGCAGTTTCATTTGGAATTTGGCATGCACCTGGAAAGTCATGTCACGGTCTGCCAGGTGGAAGTCAAGGTCATTCTTGAAGGGGGAAGGAACCTCCTTGGCTCAAATACTGAGAATAAAGAGATTGCCGTCTGCTCGACAGCCAAGCGGATATCAAGGGCATGTCAAAGCCCTTCACAACCGCCAACTTAGTACTGGAATGTAAGACTACCATGAATCCCTCTCTCAATATAACAGGGTAATCGTTCTTTGGGTCTGGTCACAGTGATTTTGATGTAAACGAAAAAGCGGACGAGTTTGCGTGTCCTCGTGCGACCTCGGAATTGCCATCGTCCACAATTGGGATCGCAGCGGAATACGTTGTCTCATCAAT
The DNA here is from genome assembly GCA_963924295.1 of Dioctria rufipes. Classification (NCBI taxonomy): domain Eukaryota; kingdom Metazoa; phylum Arthropoda; class Insecta; order Diptera; family Asilidae; genus Dioctria; species Dioctria rufipes. The sequence continues at coordinate 1,347 of CAWUPM010000853.1, forward strand.
TGCGACTTGAACCGATTGCCAACACAGTTGTCTTTGGTTCGACGACCCTTTGGGTAGAACAACAAAGGAACTGTGGGGCAAACCTAAATTAGGTTTTTCAAAAAGCTACTAGGACTGAGCAAGCCTGTTTATAGTCTGATATGAAGAGGATGCGTAGAGAATCCGAAACAGTGAATAACTTTCTCTCCCAGCTCTCTCCGAAAAATATTAAGATTCCTTGGCTCACACCTTCGTGATGTATTGCATGAGGCCAGTAGGGAGGGTTGGGGCCAATTTTATGGTTCGGAGGATTCAAAAATAGAAGAATAAAAATCAGTTTTAGTTATAAAGATATTGCCCAAAATGTGCGAAAAAACACCGTTCTCCCTCATTATAAGACAAATTTTACTAATTAAACCAACTCTTATCGGATTACTCTTTCGTCCGCCTATTTACATATTATGGAAATTTGACAATACCGTAATGTTTAAAACACTTGAAAAATAGAACGAACTAAAGGGGAAATACACAGAGGAAAAATACACTAAGCTACTTGAAGCAATCATGATAAGAGACCCAATCATTGAAGTGGCAACTGCAGCAACACTTTCTAGTACAAGAAAGGGCGAGCTAGAACCAGACCTGGCTAGCGGTACCACCCTCTCATCTTCATAACTTCCGCCAAAGAGCCATTGTAGAGATACCCTGTTATGAATATACAAATTTTCCAAACGCGTCCTGCATTTTCCCAATAATCTAGTTGTTATCAGAGGGCCACTCAGAGCCACCAAGGCTTCCTGACTGCTTGAAAAGATAGCAATGCCCCTCTCATTGGCGAAGATCTCAGTCTGGAAGACAATAACGATTTCCGCATAGGAGCACTCCAACCTAATGTCAGACTCGAGAAAGCTAACATCGGCACCAGCTTTCTTATTAGTGAGGGAGACGTTGTGTCGGTGAAATTTTTTAGAGTGGACTAAAGAAGGTCCGATAAAGCCCTCACAACGACTCCCTATCAGGAGCATCCAGACTTACCAGACAATACTTACATCCCACTTCCTATTTGATGTATATTCAATAAATATCAGTTGAGCACTGACGTCCTGTAGATGCCTTAGAAAATCTTGTTAGCCGTTTCTTAGATAAATGCAATTGATATCACTTTTAATTATTATTTCCCAATTCCATTGATCCAGTTTACAGATGAGCAAATAAATCTAATTACTTTTGCCCCATTCTTTTAATTGAAACCCCACCAAAGATAGATGAACTACATAAATAGTAATTTTCCTTCAATCCTAATCGTTTTAAGTAAAACTACAAATTCTCTCAGAGAACTATTGTTAATTTTCTAAAAACCACTTTAAAAAAAACCTTCCCCTTTTGTTTTATTTCAAGTCCTATCAAGATGGCATCATTGAAAAACTTTTGTCATGATATCTGTCTGAAAGATAACTGCAGAAGCGGTAGTTAGGAAGGAAAGCGTCTTGAACTTCACGAAATGAAATGTCTTCGTATTTTCGTTGTTTTGAAGTTTTGAAAAGTCTCTTTAAGAAGAAAAAAAGTAAAACGCAATATTTTAGGAAACTTCTATTTAAGAAACACTTGACTCCCTCACGTAAATTGTGGTGTAATAAATATCCATTTACTGTGTTTAACTAAATGCACGGATGGATGCGAAATGATTCCTGATTTTTTAAAAATCACCACTCTGTTGGTGACTATTCTGTTGACGCTTAAGAGTAATTAAATCCAAAGCGATTGCTGATGATCCCCTAAGATTACATTAAGTGGTGTGAACTGTCTTTTGTTTAGATTCTAGCCATCAAGCGAGTGAAGCTCATGTCATCACAGGCCTTATAATGGGTATTATATAACCACAGGTTCATTTTTCGATTGAGCTCTCAGGTTCTACCAGAAAATATGCAGCATATCCATTTTGCCATCGAAATTCTATATTGGTCTGGTATCCAAGCTAATGCTCAGATATTTTACCTACTTTGAGAGTTCCATTGCTGTTTCCCTAAAAGAGGTAGCGGAAAAAGAGTCGGTGACCCGCAGGGCTGCCAAGGTGAAAGATATATAAGATTAAGTCATGCATGCATAATGACAAAAAATTGTTGAACTGGAGGAACATTGTTGTGGTGAAGATCGCTTTTGGATCTCCCACCTGGGCAATGTAGTAGGGTACACCTGATGATAGGGTACAATGAAGTTATGTGCTTCCATGCACGATACCACTGCGAAATATATATGAGACTTTTTGACTCCGTGAGTACGGTGGCAACGGGGTCAGGTATTTGGCTTTCGGCGTGGAATCGCGCTAAACCAGCCGGGTGCCATGACCCACAGATTGGCAGATAGGTCTCGCTTCCAGGAGTAAGTTGTTGTCAAGCATTCACTGGCATAACTGGTACTCATAGAGACCAGATACACTATGTCTCCTGATGGCGCTAATTATCACATTGCAACTAATCCGTGCATTTTGAGAGTACCGTGCGATTAAAACTTAATAGTCAGGTGCTCACGTAATACCCCTAGACTATCTGTTATTGTAAATGAGCTTCCTTTTCTTCATAAATGGAACGATTCTTTCTTTGCTAGCATTCGCACGAAGTTGAATCATCTGGCACCAGCTGTGGACTATATTCAGGGCATAGATCTGAAATTACCAGGACATGTTTGTCCTAATTGGTATGACGAATTTATCATCATATCCCTGATTATGTTAGTCGGTCTTTGTCAGCTCTTGTAGGAGATTATTCACCACTAGATACCTTGACAGAGGAGATAGAATCTCTCCCTGGCGGTATTGCGGTTGATTCTTCTGCAAGGTTAGCTGCTGCTCTGCAACTGCTATAAGTTGGATTTTATTCATTTTACCAGCGGGTTCAACTCTTCCTTTGGTAGTTTATTGTGTTGGATTCAAAAGAGAGCTGTCTATTTTTCTACAAACAGGGCTATTTGGCAGACTTTTTCCGCTTGGTAAGAATGTTGGCGCTGATGTTGCGCTAACTTCTTTCAGATTTCTGGAATACTTCGAAGGGTAGGGTAAACCACGGGATCCTTTGAAAAAATTTGCAGACTATTAAATCTTTAGTAGCTTAGATTTTACTCTGTTCGAAACTTCCCGCCCAAAGTATTAACACCATCAATGTTCTACTACAGTCGAGTTATTTCAAGGCTCTATATTAGGGTTATTGCTTTTTAGTTTTGATGAGAAAATAAGTCAAAAACTCCAAAAATGCCGATATGTGCAAGTCTACGCGTATAAGTAGACGATATTGAGTTATATTGGAATATGGCTATTGGTCTTTCAGAAGACTGCAGCTGGATGCATAATTTGATGTATGCCTATATATTTCTATATATATATAGTCTGTATAGTCTGTATAGTCTGATAAATTAGAAAGTTTTGATATACCAATGATGTATCACTGTCTATGTTAAACCAAGTTAATACTACCCTTGGAATTATTTCATGATCGACGAAGTTAGTGTTTTTGCAATCATAACAATTTGATCAAAAAAGCTTTTGCAAGCCTCGCAGTATTTCAGCGAATATTTATTATCTAACAATTTCCAAAAGGAACAGTGACGCTATTCAACTGGAACGCCCGTTTTTATCTACGGCTAATAATATTTAAAACAAACCTGGCTATTTACTGTTGATTTTCAATATCCTTAAGAACTTTACAATAACCAAAAAATTAAACTCATCAATTTGATTGTTTTAACCTTTAAATTTCCAAGATATACTTATTTTGGATCGACTTGGAAAAATTCGAAATTCTGCTTAACCATTTCAATTTCCTTGTTTTCTTTTCATTTAAAAAACCTCATTCAGGAACTGGTCGAAAGATTTCAATTCATTTTCACAATATCAATGAGAAGTGCTTACTTATTGCGGGAAAAAAAAAATAAACTTCCGCAAGCTAATCAAACTTATCAAATTATTGAAAGTGCAAGTATCTGAGAAATGTAATTCTTCCCTTGTTTGTCCGTGCTTATCAAAACCATATACTAATACTGAGCGAACATTTTATTATCGACTACTAGCTGTTCTTCGATTGATTTTGCCAGTTCAATAATAATCTAAATATTTCTAACGAGAAACATAAAAATTTACAGAGGGAAACGATTAAAGTGGAGATGAACTTTTCTTTGAAAACAAAACTTTTGTAGGGATTCTGGTTCGAGAGAGAAATTGGGTATAAAATAAACGAAATTCCTTTGTTGTTGGCGATTCCAATCAACTTGATTAGTTAGTAATTTCCCGAAGAATGTTCACATTTTCTATTGGAGCTGGAAATTTTCCTTTCCTATTTGAAGGCACTCTAAATCCAAGTCGAATAACCTCAACCCTACCGTTTGGAGAGAATATTGTAGAATGTGATGAAGACAAGAGTGTAAAAAAAACAAGACTTTCTTTTAAACTGCCGTTTTGTAAATTTTTTTATTTCTAAAATAGATCAGAAAAACTCATGTGACCGGCTTTTTGTACTTCATTGAAACACAGCGAATTTTTTTATATTCCTGTTTTTATTACGCGTCCAACGAGGACTCACTCATCGAAATCGGTGGAAAATTGTTCACGTAAAATTTCGCTAAAAACATTTTTTTTATGAAAAATATTTAATGTCACCGATATTGACGAAGGATGGCTAATTTAACGAGAAATAAGACAGGAAAAACAAGTGTAAAAGAATTTTTCTAAAAAAAATCACTAGAATAAATATTAGACCAAAATACACTCTCGGGACCGGTTTATTCAATATATTTCGAAAAACAGTGAGTCTTTCGCAGCGAAACTCTGTAGATGTATTCCTCTCATTATTATGCTTCCTACGAGTGCCCACTCGTCGAAATCGGTGTATCGAATTTTCACCCAAGATTTTGTTAAGAACTAGTCTCGGAATCCTGAGCTCTATTTGCAACGATATTGAAACAAGATCGCTGGAATAACAGTTTTCTGTGCACCTCCGAGTTTGACAAATGTGCAGTGCTTTTAGCTTGCTGGAGCAAGTCGAGGCACCGTTCATGTCCAACCAGAGGGAGGTGTCGGATAAGTGGAGCATAACCCGGCATGCGCATTCGCTAGGAGAAACCATTTTCTTTAAAAAGAAAAACAGCCATGCGTATTTGAGCGGGTTACAGACAAATTCTGAACTTTTCTAATATTTATTTCAATATGTCCTCCAATATTACTGATGCACGCCACTGCTCTCCGGCTTAATGTGGGTGTCACACCTGGAGCGGCGTTGCGCAACATTTTTAAGTTGCTGCTGCACGATTGCTCTTGCAAAATTAAATCTATAAGTCACTAAACGGGAGCCGCGCGGCGCGGCAAATTAGTTGCCGTGTGGCTATTTTGAAGATTACTCAAAAGCACAATTTTGCCGCTGCAGCTGGCGGCAAAATTTCTTTTTCATTCGAAATATTTTCGCACAATTCGTTAAATGAGGCTTTTGGCATTCTAAAGTATTCGTAATAGAGCCTTATCACTTTTCTCTGTTTTCTTTTTTTTTATTATTCATAGCTACTAATAACATGATTTTTTCATCGGCACTAGAATACATTTGGATATAATCCGCCCCTCCCGGTGTGAACACTCTATCTTGCCGTGTGCCACCGCGCCGTGCCGCGCCGCGCCTCGCCTTTCCAGGTGTGATCAAGGCTTAATCCTCTTTTGATTTTAGTTCCTTTCCGCGTCCCTAAGTTGACTTGATTGTAGACCCTATCCACGGCAATAATTCCTCACTTGTATTTAGTGATTTCCACCTTACAACGATGCTTTTGTTTTCATTTCTCACAGAGATGTATCACCTCCCTCAATAATATTATCATAATTATTCAAATATCTATCAAGGATGAAAGCACCATCAGTCAGAAAATCTGGAGAAGATGCGTTTTTTTTTTATAGAAAACAAAAATCAAAATCGCAGGATAGCAATAAATCCGTTAACAAAAAACTTCTACACTTCAATCACTTTATAACAAATCACCAATTTTAATGGAAATACCTAAATCATTTTTACGTATTCCCTCATTATATCAAAACGGTCAGCGTTGAACTTTCTGAGTTTAGATGAACCTGACGATCCATACATGTGTAAAAAACTCCTGCCCTCAAAGCAACCACCTCAAAAGCCACATAAAAAATAATAGAATTATGAAAACGCCGATTTGGAAAAAATAGAGAGCTCATGTCAGAAATATAAATTTTTTCAGAAAGGGGAGGGGAAGCGTGTGTGAACGAGTTCATTAAATTTTAACGCATCATGTGATTTTATTATTTGCGAGTTAGGTGAACTATAAACATGAAGGGAGGACTCTGCAGACGCGGAGTCATTTGTTTGTGTAGCTGTTTCCGTAGTTGAAAGGATCGCTTTTTTTCACGTCCTGAGCACGAGCCCTTATAATCAGATTTAGGAAGGAAGGATTTTTACAGTGGTTCTAGACTTTACATTTGCCACTCTGAGCTTTTTTCGCACAATTTTTAATTGAAAAAGTCGCATTTTTCAGGTCACTTCTTCTCCAGGGTAAGTAATAATTGCAATATAGCGTTTATGCAAAATATTGTTCGGCAATTAATTGAAGCGGCCACACTACAGCTACAACATCTGGCTGGGGTCATAATATTCAATATAAATGAGAAAAGTGAAACCATAAAAGGAAACAGTACAAACCTCACCACAATATTGGTTTTAAACCACTTAAAATTATATAATTCATGCAATCATTCCGAATTACCACTCCACAAATCCTTTAACAAATCCTGAGAATGATTTGGAAACCGCAAAATCACGTGAACCTCAACGTTGTTATTTCCCTTTGGCAAAATTTTTTGTAAAGCCAACGAATCCAATTCTGTGCGGGATTCCAAGAAATTAGCTGATCCAGTAAACTTTTAAGTGACGATGTTAAAGTGAATCCGAATAAATCCGAGAGAATTACTTGTAATTAGACTAATCCGTCGTAATTATTGTGTAACACATTTCAGAGATTAAACATATCGTTGTCCCACAAATTTGGGGTAGGAGATAGTATTATACGGGTATACCTACACAAATATGAGAATTGGGAGTGACACGATTTATATTCTGTGAAAGGAACGATAGAAGTTGTACTTAGAAAACTTAAAAGGGTGAAAGGCTTAAACTATGGGGCGTGTGCAGAGTTCTTCTGAAGACAGTATGAGGGAGACTCATTATGAATATTTAATTAGAATGTATTCAACGTTAAACGCGCTTTGTGATTTTATAATTCCGTAGCGCTAATCAAGTAAGAAAATGTGACATAATTGCTCTGTTGGTAGAAGTACATTAAAATTTTGACGTGTAACTATGACCGGTTTAGGTAACTAAGAAGTTTTAATATCATTGAAATAATTGCCAGGAAGGTGCTGTTAGTAGACACCCATCTCGAATATTGTGCTTTGGTGTAGCTTGGGTAGGAGCATGCTGGATTAATTTCCTTTTTATTTTTAGCTAAAGATTCTATAATTGACTTTGGTGTTTTTATGAGCACATAAGTATTATCCGTAAGTGTCATGACTATATTGAGACAATTGAAATGAGAGCGACGTACAATAACATCAACCCGTCGAGATGGTAAAAAATTTTAAGGGTCGAAAATGTTATATAACTTTTTTTTGAGTTCGCACTATTTTCGAAGTTATAGTCGATTTTCGATTTTTTCGATATTTTGAACCTTAAGTCCCATTTTTGACCATAACTCAGTTCGGATTGCTTACAGGACGACCCTTTTGCTTGTGTTTTACTCGTAACATTACACGCTCTCATTCGGTGTAACTCGGTTTCGAAAACGTTCAAACATAATGGAAAAATTGGCGATTGGCTGTCAAAACATTTTTTTCGTCAGAAAATTCATTTGTTTTTAAAGTCATAAATCTCGAAAAGTGACCATGCCAACAGATGATCCGGTTCTCATAGAAAACATCCCTCATTTATTATCTTTTATAAAAGTCCAACACGATTAGTCCGCCTTAAGTATTGCCAGAGTTACAATAAAAATTTGCCCGCAACATACCTCTCATAACTTGAGCAAAATTAAAACGAATGGCAAGGATGGAAGAAACAATGTACCTAAAGTTGGAAAATGTGATTTTTTTTCCAGATTCTTAAAGTAGAAACTGCAAGCTTTCCATAGAGTACCCACGTGTCTGCAGCAAGTCTCCCAGCAAGTCTCCCAGCATAGAATCCAAAATGCAATACAGAGTTTTGTGATTTTGAATTTTCGAATTTCAACCGTTTGCAACTTTTTTCGATGAAACTTTGGCTGATAACATGCAGTGTAAAAAGGTTCCAGATTAAAAGGATCTAGAGAATAGGGGGAAAGAAAATCGCCTAAAATGTAATTAGATATCAACTTTCGAAAAAAAAAAAAATTTTGAAAATTTTCAAATTTGGAATAGTTACTTAATGAGAATTTCGAAAATCGAAAAATGCCAAAAGTTGTGTATTTGTAAATCCGGCATACAGACCCAATTTCATTAAAATCCACTCGAAACTACCCAAGCTATAACCAAAAATATGTTCGAAATTGGGCATTTTCGAACGTGATTTGCCAGTCTCAGAGAGCAAATCGAAAAAGATTGTAAAATTGAAAAAAAAAGTTCTACATCCTTAATCTATATGAAAATAAAAAATAATCTTCAAAAAGTGTGCACAAAAATTCATGAAATCGAGTCAACTTTGCCTCTCTAGATTTTCGAAAATGTTTGAATTTCGAAATTGAACTTAACTTTATGAACTAACCAGTTATGTTCCGAATCCAACGGTATATTCACCTTAGCTGTAGGTCAAACAGGTTCGGATGAGATAGAGTTCCCGCAAAACGCGTTTCCGAATTTTTATGCAATTCGAATTAATTTTGCTCAAGTTATGAGAGGTATGTTGCAGGCAAGTTTTTACTGTAACTCTGGCAATACTTAAGGTGGAATAATCGTGTTGGACTTTTACATAAGATAATAAATGAGGGATGTTTTCTATGAAAACCGGATCATCTGTTGGCATGGTTACTTTTCGAGATTTATGACTTTAAAGACATATGAATTTTCTGACGAAAAAAATGTTTTGACAACCAATTGCCAATTTTTCCATTATGTTTGAACGTTTTCAAAACCGAGTTACACCGAATGAGAGCATGTAATGTTACGAGTAAAACATAAGCAAAAGGGTCGTCCTGTGAGCAACCTGAACTGAGTTAAAATGGTAAAAAATGTGACTTAAGGTTCAAAATATCTAAAAAATCGAAAATCGACTATAACTTCGAAAATAGTGCGAACTCAAAAAAAAAAGTTATATAACATTTTCGATCTCAAATAGGCTATACTTTCGACCCTTAAAATTTTTTACCATCTTGACGGGACACCCTGTATGTGACATCCCGTTGACATCACATCAGTAAATTTCCCATTGATCTTATAAGTGCTTTGTAAATCGGAAAATAAACGAAAATACATATGTAACGGAAAAAATGTATCTTGTAACGCCCAATTATTATATTTAAATGACGATTCTCTAATTTTTTTTATATGAATTTATTATAGTATTTTATTTCATTTTTATGTCTTTCTGACATGACTCAACGTTGACTTTACTACTAACAGCAGTTACAAATTGTTGCCTCAAATTATGACTCATTTCTACAATGTCAACGCTATTTTATCGTAAGTCTTTGATGTGCCAACAATACTTACACACTTAAAATATTTCAATTATACATGATCATTTGGTATATACTGTTGACAAATAGAGTAAATGGTCAACGATCAAGCATTGTTGACTTCGTAGTCGTTGACCACATTTCTTGCTGGGTAGCGAAATTAATGCCGAAATTCGCGTATAGTAATATCTTCCTGAACGCAGAAAGGCTTAAGTACGTAGGCTTTTGCTTTTATGTAATTAAAAAAAAAAAAAATAATAATAATCCGATGTCAACATGCAATTCGACAACACTGTAAAGAAAGAGGTCGTCCAGTAATAGCAAGATTGAATAAAGAATAATTCTCGTGGGGCATGCTGGTGTAGAAGAAGCGGATTGCACGCACAGTACTTCCATCGTAGTTGGTATTCTTACGACCATTAAGTGGACATACGCTCGACTTGGGACAGAACTCCGACTTGAGATAGCACCGTTCAGGCAATCATAGGACCAGTCTGAGATGAAGAGTTACACTTGACGAACGGTGATTCTGATCTCTTTGTCGTAGCTTAGGCGTATATTTTAGTCACATATTTTGATATTTCACCTCAAATTCGTTATTTTATGTTCACCATATTCATTTTGATTTATCCTTTTAATCAATTAGTGTCAGAATACACGCCTAAACGTACACCAAATTAGTCAACTGCTTTCGAGTTATGACAAAAATTTTATACTGTGGTACGCAATACTAGTGCTTAAATTCGAAATAATATTTTGTATTTGTCATGTAAAGTGTTATTTTCACTTCATTCTACGTAATACAAGGCTTGCTGAGCTAGCTGAATAAAAACACGAAAAAATCAGTAGAAAAGTTCATTTCATTTAGGACTATATTTTGACATTAAAGAACAACAAAAGATCAAAATCACCTCCCAGGTGTCCCTGACCGCTTAGTTTCCTGTGTTAAGCAGGCATTCAAGCCGTCGCAGCTAGTATTCGTGCCATCAGTTTCCTGTGCTGGTATTCAAGACATCAGATTCCTGTCGTAAGTATGCGTTCAAGGCATCGCAGTCTCCACTTATAGACGACGTTTGCCAGTATATGCCAATTTTGCGTTGACTGGGTTACGATAAATGCCAAGTATCCTCAACAGTATTTTTGGTCTTTCTAGTTCAAAAGCCCACCTGAGATTGTAAAGACTGGCATTCCATTAAACAAGTGGTTTCCTTCGATTCTAGAGGATCAGCTAAGCATTAGTATCTATAGAGCACTACAATAGTTGCACACAATGTCAATTAATCTTCGAGTTCCCCAGACCGAATGGTAGAAACTGGCATCACTTCCTCACAACTTCACAACCTCACACTTGTTGAAGTGAAGATGTTGGTGTCATGTAAAATTTGGTTCGCTTAACTCTTAAAAATATCACGGATGTTGTCTTTCTAATTCCAGTCTTCCATCGACCACCTAGCAGGGGTTGGTCTATTTCGAGTTTGGTGAAAATTATCAAATCATTTTACTATGGTTCAGAGTTATGTGTAACTATGCGACGGAATGTTTTTGTTTAAGGCTTTTGTTTTAGGTTTTCTCGCCAATGTTTAATATTTGTTTGTTTGTATTTTTTTTGTTTTTTTGTTTTTTTGTTTTTTATTAAATGCGTTTGGAGAACCGCAAGTATGCTCATCAAGGTTTTTAACCAGAATCTTTACCGAATCTTGAAGGCACTGAATTGATCTTACCCTCACGAAGAGCAGCACCTCAATCATGCACCCATAAAATTCTTCTGAAAAACAGTCAACGCTCTCCAGTCTAAAAATTAATAGGCAATCAAGTACAATCAGATGCAAAGTCATAAGAAAAGCGGATTTCCCTAATCCATTTAGAGGTGATGCAATTTGCACTTGTTTCTTTATTTTTATGCTTAAACATTTCTTTTACACTTCTGACAAACTTCATTTTATTTTTCATTATATTTGTAGTTTAGAAAAGGTTTGCATTATTTGACGCAGTTAAACTTGTCACAATTTGCTGATGAAAGTTTTATCTTCTTAAAAGTATGTTGGGAGACTAACTTTACTGTTAGAAGAAAATGCACCTTTAGCTCTCCGTGAGCTTAAGATAAATATCACATATCGCATACATAATGAAAAGGTCAAAGGACGTGGAGCTTTATATTTCTGCAGTTATAAACACAGATTTCGTTGAGTTTGAAAGTTTTCTGAGCAAATTTAAGAAACAATTTGCATATCTTCATCGCAGAAACTGTGTCGTAGTAACTTTTCACAGGACATGAAAAGTGAAAACTTTTGAGTGAGTTCATTTCTTTTTATTAGAAAAATTCTTTCAATTTTTTTGTAAATTAGAGAAATGTTAAAACCAACTGTCAAAATTTTAACTCAAGAAATTTGTAGGGTATATAGGGAGGTAAGCTAGATCCAAGAAATTCCATCAAGAATTTTTAAACTTATTTCCGAAACAACAATTGACATTAGGTAAAAAAGTTTTTGGTACTTTGTGATATGTCAGAACAAATTTAAGGAGATGGAAGAATAGTTCCCCCATTATCATTGCAGAAGAATGGAGGCAGAAATTTAAAATTAAACAAACGCCGATTTCATTTTTCTATTTATTTTTCTATTCATATTTAGGAAGAAATCCAGATTATGATAAATACGTAATTAAGAATTATGTGAGTTCACCTCTCGGTGAACCTCCGTAGCAAAGGAGGGCTACAACAATTGAATAAATTAAATGATTTGTTTTAACTTTTTAATTATTTTCATACTCCTTCATTTTTCTGTAAACTGTGGTGTACGCTGATAGTACAGGGGTTACCAATACAATACGGAAAGTTCTGTGAATGAAATGAAACAAAACGAAAATCGAGATATATTCCCTCTCGCTCATTATTTTAGCATCTTTTCAGGGTTGAATTAGTACTCAGAGCAGCGGTTTAGTTCAGTACTTATCGAGAGATAAAGTATATTAATAGATTTGTCTCATTCTTATTCATTTGCATCTCTTCAGAAATTAAAAATTGAGTAACGCTCTAACAGACGTGTGGTCATATTGACCCCTGTATTAAAAAAGGTGTAAAAAATAAAATTAAAAAAAAAGAAGTGCAGTAATATTCCTTTATTATAATAACCAGACATCCATCTTAAAACATTTCTATTAGAACTTATTGTTTTAATAAAAAAAAAAAAATAGTTTTTACAGAAGATTTTTGTATGATGTATTTTTTTAGTTTATTTACAAGGCCAATGTGCCAAAATTTCTCCGCGTCTGTAGTTGGGGGAGAAAAACTCCGTTTTCATGGTGCAAAAACCAGTTACCCTTTTAACAATTATTCGTCCATAACTTCCGCTGTATTTAACTGTTCTTTTCCCTTTAAAAAAGACGGATTGTTTAGAGAATACTTAAAGTTTCTTCGGACGTACATTTAAAAGGCTAATACCGCGATCAGAGATATCGCCAATATCGCCCCTCTTAAAATGTCCAATAATATTGCTCACTGATGGAGCCAACAAACGTATCAGACAAAAAAAGACCAAACCGTTCTCTTCAACTGCAACTAAAAGCTTGAGTGTTAGTCTATTTTTTTATGAAGAGAAGGTAAACAGATGAAAGTCCGGATTTTCAGCTTTCTCTTCCATACAGTCTATTACAGCACGACTAAATTAATTTTTGGAAAGATTCCAGAAGTTTATAAGTTTGTAAGTATTTCGAAAATTCTCTCTGTATTTTTCTAAAACAAATTTGATGCTATATTTCTAACTATACAAAAGAGATATTGAATACACAAAAACTCGTAGTTGTGCCAATGCTTAAAAAGTGTTAATAGGAATTCAACTTTTTCGTCCTTAGGAAACAAATAAAATTTGACGCACTTGTTTTCTTCAAATTTATTAGGGTCACCCGGAGTAGCGGGCGAAGAAATTTTAGGGATCGGCGAGAAAACCCAATATTATTGACTAATTTTCTGTAACAAAATTATAAGAAGTCACCAAAAATGTTTAGATTTCCTTAATTTATAATTTCGAACAATATTAAGGCGAAAACATCTGATCCCAGAAAGAAATCTCTCACCAATATTTCAATTTAAGTTGCATTTGATAGGAAAACGAAAATGGAAAGGCTTTCAGTGAAAACACATCATCAGGTGTTCTGCACCATTGCAAATCCGAAATAACATGGTTCGACTCTCGTCCTATGTTTGAGAACCTATACAACGCCCCTAACAATATTACAAACTCGTATGTAAATGTAGAATCTATGTCCTGGAACAGGTGTTTTTCTAAATAAAATATCTAGAAACATCAGAAAACTTGAGTAGTAATCTTCTCTTCAATTTCACCAGGAGAATTTAAAAGATACAAGTTCATGTGTTGTTTGCATCCATTGTATAAAATTTGAATTGTGGGAGGTTATATATGTGTATCTATGTATGCGTGTGTGCCAGGTCACAGATGTTAATTGTTGTCGAAAAATATACGAGATACTTTTCATGGCAATGAATGACTATTCTGAAAAAATTTGAAGCTCGCTGTTAGTGCATTCTCACGAAATATAGCATGAGTTCCACACCAAAAATGACGGCGAAACTTCATAAGTTCCCAGGAAGTTCCCCTGAACATCAAGTAAAATTATCATAAGCTTCCGTGTTGGCGGCCAAAAATGATAAAATTTGTCTCATCCAGTGATCCAAAAACTTTTCAAGTTTGGGAGCAAAACGATGAATGAGGGCAAAGAAAAGGAAGTTACTTTTCACGATCAGTATGTATAGCTGAGTAGTTTACTAATGGTAGGAAATTAAGTAGTTTGCCATTTATAAAGTCGATGGAAAATTACCAGACGTTGCTTTTTCAATCCATTTCATCTAATGAGAGTGGTAATCTACCATAATGAAAATGACAACTTCTTTCCTCCTGAAAAGCACCTACTCAAGCAACTCCTGACATATGACTGCATCGATCTAAGTATATAAGTGTATAGGTAGGTGGGTAGGTCCTTTCTATTAACATCAAAACATTCTGGAAAGCCATTAAGTTTCCACGTCGTAATCGAATTTTCACTAAATATCAGGACCTTCTTTTGTAGGAATTCGTGCAGTGCATTGCTCCGTTTTGGATGTGTGGAAGCATTCCATTCGGTTCGTTGATTTGCTGATGTAACAATGGTTCAGGGATGGTGCTATGCACGAGTGGGAGGAATAATAAATTCTCTGGTTACCCTCAATTTGCTGATCCAGTTCTTGCAAACGAGTTAACTACCCAGTGCAGCATGTGTTTTTCTGGTTAATGTTTCTACTACTACTACTACAGCTGCTGCTGGTGTAGTTGCTATCATACGATGCACGGTACATTATCAATAACACTATGGCGAAGGAATTTTTTTGCATGGAGAAATGTTTTTTTTCCCAATTCCCAGTTTGTTTTTCTTCATTACATTTTGTTCCAGGGTAGTAAAATTTTCTTAAAGTTTATGTTCAATTCAATCTTAATGCATGCAGCTGGAAATACACATTCGATTTCATATGTGTAGGTCAGAAAATCAATTTTGAGATTTTTGAACACTTATGTGGAAGAAAGGATTGTTGTTGTAAAATCGCAATCGAGATAAATACCACACTGAAAAAAAGTAAAATATGCATTTTCGAAAATTCGAAATTTCGATAGAGTTTTCGAAATAATTGTTTAATCATACATAGCCTGTAAAACAAATAAAAACCTTCATTCGAAGAAAAATAAAAATCTATCTGCGTGCAACTTGGTTTGATGAGAGATGTAGCAATATTTGAAACTTTTATGGGTCAAGTTGATCTTTGGAGTTCGGTAGTCTTGTTAGGACTAGAATAATGGTATTTTAGAATCAACTTCTGTATTAGAACAAACAGGGAATTAGCCTCACTGATTAACTCCTGTATAGAGCTAAACTAAATTTTAGTGATTTTCAGAATTAACTTCTGTTATGTAGAGTTAACCTCAAACTTGAAAATATCCAGAACCAACTTTTGTATTAGCAAGATTCGGAATTAACTTTTAGGGGATTAAATTGAGTTAACCTCAAATATGGATTATTCAGAATTAACTCCTGTGTTAGAATCTACAGAAGCAGTCTCTGTTTTGGATGAATCAGAATGAACTTCTGTATTAAGGAGGATAAAATTAACTTCCGGTTAGTCTGGAATTTGCTCAGAACAGACTCACAGAATTGGGACTTGATCGGATCAACTCTGATTTGGAAATCGGTGATTTTGCTATGGATCGCCGCCTTTTCATAGCAGCAGTGGCCTGTTTTGCGATGTACTCCTCATGGATGTGCCCATTGTAATGGTTGTGCCAACTACTGCGGCGAAAAAGTCTCTGTTTGACGTAATGTAAATTTGATGATAAGTCAAAAGTAAATGCACGGAAATATGTGTATTTTAGGTAAGCTTTGTGTTATTTGTTGACTTTATTTAATATTTATTGGCTTTTTCTCTGTTTATTTTTAGGAGTTGGTAGTTTTGCGTGCTGAGCTGTTATAGGAGTGTGGATTTGGTGGAGTTTGGATTAGTATTCATGTTATTGCTTGATCTTTGGAAACTTGATACAATGTTTCCCTCGAGTCTTTTTAGGAATTATCTGCTACGGGACAAGAAGCGTCGAGACTGCAGCGGGGGACTAAATTTATGTAGGTAGACCGAACACATGTACTTAATTTTCATCAATATATAGCTTCATTAATTATTGTTATAGAAGTGGCGTAATCAACTAGATTGGTTATCGTAGACTAATTGTTATCGACTACCTCTATATTATGAGCTTCTTCTTACATTTAGATTAGCTGGAAAATGGATAATATTGTGAAAATCGTGCATCCTATTTTCGCTATCAATGACGGTATATTTAAAACAACCAAATAAATCCTACTGATTTAGGTTTTTTCTTATGAAAAGTCATGAAACATTAACATAACAAACATCATACATGGCCTAAAGGTAACATATTTCATTTTTTCAAAACAAGTCAACGCAACGGTTTGAACTTAAAATAAAAATTAAACAAAAACAAAAAGAAACCCAGTAGGACCACTTAAGTTTGTGCGAAATTTTTGATCCGCACTATAAATCCAACTTAATTTAGGGAATGTTGGAATACCCTACTTTGCCCATGGATAGTCCGTTTTTATCTAGATTTCTGGTGTTAAAAAAAAAACACAACAAAAACAAAAACAGGTAGAACCACATTTCAAATGTTTAGTTGTTTTTCACTATACCACGTTCAATTGAACTCAGTAAACAGAGAGATTTTAGAATTTAGAGGACGGACACCATCCAGCTCTTCCCCAGTACCTTACTTTATCCCGGTCTTCTCTATTTATTGCATCCAAAGATTCCAAAAATTGCATAGGCTGGTCTTTAAAAATGTTGCTCGATGATTGCTGTGATGTCTGTTTAGATCTTCATGAAAAGGTACAGGAAATATATTCCTGGGATAAAATGGATCGATTACCAACAACTTCTTTTGTACGTAAATATAAAAAAAAATGTCCTCGGAAATTATAGGACTCGCACAATCATTAAAAAATCTTAATTAAATTAATTCCTAATCCAGTTATTTAACTTGATAAGTCGAAATACTACACGCCAAGGAAGTGAAAAAGAACTCATTCGTAACATAAGAATTTTTATGAAATACTCTAAAAAAAACAAAAAAAAGGTATTTTATCCAGAACACGTTCCCATACTTAAGAATTAGATCTTCATTCCAGATCACAAAGTTATCTGTTCGTATGACACAATCAAATGAATTTAGTCGTATTTGCGTGTGCCTACGGAAAAGGGGTTGAGTTCAAATCACATCGATAACAAAAGGACTCCCACTTAAAACTCATTAGGATGCTATAATGTGTAAGTGATTTCTCACGTGTTGGTTTAGAGCTCCTACTACATATTGGAGATCGAATTACAGTTTAACAAGTAAAAAAGCTAGAATTGGTCTAAGACCAATTCTTATAATACCCTAGATGAATGCCCGTATTAAATTCCGTATGGTCACCGATTTATTCAAGTATTGATTTTGAAGCTGTTTTTCGCATATATTTCTAGAACGGTTTGTCGCACAGACAAAATGATTATAACCAATTTTATAGAATTTCGTATTCTGCAGAAGTTTTTAGTACCATAAAAATGTCTTGGACTGATCGTTTTCAAAGTATACGTAAAAAACCGAAATTTTTATATGGCAACACCAAGAAAGAGTTGCCCGATTTAGTCCATTTTTGACATTTTATTTCCTAATGTAGTAAAAACATCATGTGCGAAATTTCAGCTCTCTACGTCGACGCGTTCTCAGGCAGTATCCAAATATATAGCGGAAAACGAAATTTTTATATGGCAACCCCACGAAGGAGTTGCCCGATTTGGCTCATTTTCGAACTTAATTTTACTTTTTTTTTTTAAAGTCTGTGTACAAAATTTCAGCTCTCTAAGTGTACGCGTTCTCAAGTTATCGTGCGCACAGACGGACGGACGGACGGACGGACGGACGGACGGACATGCAAAAATCGAAATAACTTTTAATATTATGAATGGGTGTCCAATCCATTTTACTCTACCATCATTATTTCGAGGTGTTACAAACGGATTGACAAACTTAGTATACCCCTATGATTTCATCTAGGGTATAAAAACAAACGATATTTTGCTTGACCCTTGTCCTACGAAAAATTTTATGCTTCAGATTGGCTTGGAGAGAAAACTTTACGTTTCACGCATGTCCCACATCTTACTTGGATTGATATGGGTATCTTCTAATCGGCA
Organism: Dioctria rufipes; assembly: GCA_963924295.1. NCBI lineage: Eukaryota > Metazoa > Arthropoda > Insecta > Diptera > Asilidae > Dioctria > Dioctria rufipes. The sequence continues at coordinate 19,804 of CAWUPM010000853.1, forward strand.
AACCACACAGTATATCTACCATACTATAATCGTTCACATGTATGCTACACATTTGTTGTAATTTTTTTTTTACATCATATAATTTCCATCCAAATGTTGTTGTAGCTTACGTAAATTCTAAGAAATAATAAAAATGAATTGAATAGGACTTCTAGCGAAAAATCGAAATGGGCACAACTGCGTAAAATTGGTAAATTCCCCTGCATATACACCTCCACATACTACATCAATTCCCCCAAAAATTGAATTTATCCAATCTGTTATAAGAAATTATAAAATTATTCCTCTTAACCAGAATACAAACCGCAAGTAGCGTACACGTAAGGTGAGGGGCGGTGCACATAAGTCAACAGGAAAATCTATGTAGATGTAGTCAAAATATTTGTTCGCCTTATATTCCTCTATTTAATTTTCAACACTCCACCGGAAAAAAATCAATAATCCTCTTTCCTCGGCGAAAAAGAAAAAAGGGTTTACCATCCGTTCACCAGGAAAATATTTTCTACGTGACTTCGATTAGGCAGAAGTTTACATCTCACTCTGGAAAAGCGTTTTTAATGGAGATACATTGGTGCACGTTCTCAATCAGTTCGATATGCTTCTGTTCTGCTTGTCTGCAGGGAGTTAGCTAACTCTCTGGCATTGATAACTACTATAGAATTTTGCATTTCCAAAATTTGATAAGAACGGATTTTATGTATAAACATTCCAAGCATACCTACATATACACATGTATATATTGCCTGTACCAAATATACATACAAACAAATAAAAATCTTGTTTTTGGTTGATTTATAAAAATCCAAATTTCTGAAATGAATTCAGAGTAGGTCCACATAGGATTAAACTTCCGTCTTTATATAGTCCTCAGTCAAATAGACAGACAACATGGAAGGGTTGTATTGCGTGACTTTTACCTTATATATGCAGGTACCTACATATGTAGAATCGTAATAAACATTAGGGGAATTCAAATTCACGATAGGAAGGCTAAAACATATAGGTCTTCCGGTTTCAAAGAGGATACTATTAGCTCTAAATCACGTCCGTGCTTAAGGCCTATTATTTGGCCACAAAGCTGAAATTATGCACTGGTTGCAAATTTCAGTCGGAAGCCTTGTAGTTTTGTCTGCTTCAGTAGGTGGTATACCAACATTTTCCGATTTGAAATGAAAACTAACCGGAACTATTTGTGTAGGTGGGAGGTAACTAAGAATCGCTTCATTTATGCATGCTATAATTTAGTATAAATGAGAATACTACTATGCAAGAAGAGTCCTCTTAGGCGGATGAATTACATAAAAAGTTGAATTGAGTTGAAGTAGCGGTACTAATACATTTGATGCACAAATTAGGTATTCATGAGACAACAGGAAGGAAGTACATAGCATGATTTTATATATGTACAGGTACATGGAAAACCTTTACAAGATGCTGGAAAATTTCGTTTAATTTCATTTACTTATTTGAGAACATTTATACAGGGGATCCAGCAGGTGGTATTAAACCCGAATGCTACGAATAGATCATAATTAGAACAGAAAAAAAATTGTATGGGTAGTGGGGGAAATACTAACCGTTTCCGAGATAACGGGACTTAAATATATTTGGTTATGTTTTCGCAGATCACCCTGTAACTTCTCCACGTTATATATATATGATTTAAACAGATAGATAATTGTTGGACCTTTCCAACGGTCTATAAATTTCCCCTCCATTTTGAAGTTATGATGAAGTTTAAATCATTATCATAGGAGAAGTTACAGGGTGAGCTGTGAAAATATAACCAAATATCTTTAAGTCCTGTTATCTAGGAAATCGTTAGGATTTCCCCCACCACCCATTACAATTTTTTTCTAGTATAAGTATGACGTATCCATAGCTTCCGGGTTTAACGCCAATTGCGGTACACCCTGTATAGGTGATATTTCAAATATTTTTAAATATTTACAAGACTCAGAAAAATTACAAAATAATAATAATAAAATAAAAAAAAAAAACAGTTAAATACTAAAAAGTAGAAAGATAATGGAAAAATACATAGTTAAAAAATAACAAAAATAACCCGTCAAGTGCAAGTCGAACTCGCGCACGAAGGGTTCCGTACCATCGTGCAAAATTTTACACTATGTACTTTTTATTTATTTTTTCAAATAAGAGTAAGTGTCATGGGAAAAAATAATAATAATGCTGTCATTTGAAAAAAAAATGCCTACTTATGATAATAATAATGAATCAGAATAAAACGAGGAAAAAATCGCCGAAAAAATCCGTTTCTTGTATGGGAGCCCCTCTTTAATTTTTAATTTAATTTAATTTTTATTATTTTTTGTTATAGCGGCAATAGAAATACACAGTCTGTGAAAATTTCAACTGTCTACCTATTACGGTTCATGAGATATAACCTGGTGACAGACGGACGGACAGCGAAGTCTTAGTAATAGGGTTCCGGTTGTTACCCTTTGTGTACGGAATCCTAAAAAGAGCGAAAAACTGTAATACAATCGTTATACTAAACTAAACTAATCGAAAAAACCAAAATTTTAAAATAAATCTAGGGAAAGATAGAGTAAGTGAAAGGAAATTAATAATAATAATGACTAATAATAAAAAAATACATAATTAGTCTAGTCAATAGAGACTAAATAAGACCTTTGCCCTACAACAGGTGAGGTAGGTCTGATTTTTGCATATGTTATGTAGTTCAAAGCCCCGATTAAAAATAAAAGTTTTTACCATTGGCGGGTCTGCGTGGTTCGCCATCTTGGATTAAAGGTACAGAAATTGTTGCTTTTTTTTTTTCAAAATAGTTCCTCAGCGGTTGATCCCACGACGAAAAATGTATAAATCTAAATTTGAAGAGGAAAATTTATTTTGTAAAAACACGTTTTTTGCAAGTCTGATGTGTAACGAGTTTCAGCGGCGGAAATGTGAATATTCTTCCAATAAAATTTATACGTATAGTATCCTTTATACAGGTTCTTTCGTCCATGGTGATCCGTAGGACAGGAGGTCATAGTAGTCACCTAGTCAACGAAAAAATTTTAAAGAAAGTGTGGCGGCATCTCAACCATTTCAGGGTTACATGGTATACAAGGTATACGGTCACTGACAGAGCTTGTATGCCGAACTGCATGGCGTTTCCAATGACTGTTCGACCAGCCCCGTACTCCGCTCCTCTGAGTAGTTATGGTGGTCCTAACTAAAGATAACTTGTTCCCTTAGTGACTGAAATCACGCCATTTAAAAAAAAAAATGACGTCTAATTTCGATATGGTCTGAATATGTTATGAGTTAATAGCTGTTTAACGCCTACAGTGAATAAGTGGGTATAATATGTAAAATTAAAGAGAAGACATCACAGTTTACAAGTTTTATAAAAAACAAAATTGCGTTACAAAAAAGAAGTCAAAGTCAACAGAAAGGGTAAGAAAATCCGATATTCTGAGTTTACACCTGTTTTAATAAATTGATACGTTAAGGTACAGGAAAAAGTTCATAGGGAATTGCATTGACTTCTATGCTTGACGTATGCTTAGAGCACGGTAATTTATGTACGAATGACCATTCCGGAGTTGTAGCCTCAGTTAACAATGCCAATATTTTCAAAAGTTTGTGGACATTTGGGAATGCCTCCTTGCTACAGATTTCAAGAGCCTCGAGAGAATTGCTAATTGTTTTATCTCTACTTTGGCATGGCCAGATCTTGACTTCATTGATCCCCCTACTTCAGATGAATTGTTGTGTAAAATTGATGTGTAAATTTGGAAGAATTGTTCACATGCTTCCTCATCTAAAGTTTTCATTTGCTCCAAAAGAGACATGAAAAAAGTTTGACAAAATGTTGCGATATAGCAAACAACGGTCGTCTAGATAGCTAATGACCACATCAACTTATGGTATGAAGATCGACAAAAGATAAATCTTTAATTGTGTCAGTCTCTGCTTTGAACAATTTTTTGTGATAAGATGCAAACCTTGACTTCGCAATCTGTCACACTCTTCGGCAATAGTTTCTATCTTTTGAATAGACGTCTTGAAACTCTCTGTTCTTTTTTTTCTCTATACTCAAGCCCGTTCTTTGCAGCATCTGCGATTGTGAATGCTTCTACTAAGTATTGATGTTCTGTTTGCAAAGCTCAACCCACCGAAATGCGCTGAGTGAAGAACCAGAATCGATACTTGAAAATTCACTATTTTGGTGACGAAAATAAAGCAACAGATGATGTAGTTGCATCTTTCCTTATTCTAATAATTTCCTCAATGAACGCAGGATATAAATCGACGTAAGTTGCCATACTTATCCCGTTCCACCCACTTTGTCATACAAATTTTTCTTAGTTTTTTTCTTCTTCTACTTTCTTCTTCACAAAATATAAAATTACGGTTACGTTTGGCGCTCTAAATATTGTTCTATTGCGTACGATTTCAGAAAAGCGGAGTCAAAGTGTTCCCTATTTTGGTGCACAAGAATCCATTTTTTTTATATAGTAATAACAGTAATGTTTCCATTACCAAATTATATAATTTGAGTTATATAGACTAGGACTCGAAACCTCTTTGTAATCGCTATAAACCCCTTATAGAGCTTAAATGGAGGATTATATAAAGGTTACCGTGACTTGATTTAGGTAACGTTATATAACTAAAAGTTTTATAAAATGAGTAACCAAAACATTCTGGTTACCTTAATATAACTTCTTATAAAACACTTATATAACTCAAGGTGCTCTCGAATAATTTATTTTGGTCATAGCAGTGGTTGCAGTAATATTTCGGTTACCTTTGTAAACTTTGTTTATTATGGTGATGATAACGTTTCCACAATTCTTGGAATTTTCTCAGACTGATTAGTTTTAGAGATTGAAATGTTAAGGAAATTATTTTTCTTTACCTTTATAGAAGAATATAATGCAAATATTTACGAAACCTATCTTGAAATAGAACTTCAAAATTTTTTTGTATTGCATTTTTATAATTTTAGAATTACAATTTTTCGGCATGTACGTGGTGAAATTCAGATGCAATTAAAATTTTACTGTGAATATCATCATAGATACTTGTAAAAAATACAGACCGCTCCAAAGATAAGCAACATTTAATAATTTTAATTAAATATTTCAAAATTTAAAATTTTCACTTAGGTGATATTAATTCGTAAAAGTAACATTACATAATTTAGAAATGTTATATTTATACCTAAAATGATGCATTTTCTTCATATAAAAAGTAAACGGATGCCATATATCTGCAATTTGAAATATTGGCTTAACCGATATTTTCTTTTTATCTGCAATGCACAGATGAAAAAATGGTGGCTTGTACTTAAATGAACAAATTACCATTATAAAACTTCGAGTCGTTTTGTATAAACTGTTGCTCTATTATATAAACTGAATGATCCTTATAAAACTTCTAAAAGTATTATATAAACTAAATAAACTACTATGACTCGAAAATTTTCCTTATATACACTTTAGTCATAATATGTAAGCTTTGGTAATGTTATATTGGTCATATTGTGTTAAATCAATATAAACAGTTTTATAATGGCTCCATTTGACACTAAAAGTTATTTGTTTTTATAACGATCACAGCAGTTAGTAAAGTCCCACATAAAAATTTTACGATATTTTATATTGGGTATATGAATTACCGAAAGTTCCCAATTTTTATTAAAGTTACCTAAATTACTGAATTTTGTCGAGTTATATAAGGATAACCACGGATACCGCAATAAACACTTATTGTCAATTAGTTATACAACATGGAGATGAAATCATTTATATACTTTCTTATATACCTTCTAGTAATGGTTACTCTAAGTTATATAGACCGGTGATTACAGCATTTACATCACCAACTTATAAAACATTTAGTAACTTACTTCCACGATAACCATTAGTAACCTTAAAAAGATGTAATATAAGTACGTCACCAATTGGTAATATTATAAAACACTTATATAACCACGTAAATTCTAATATAACCAAGTAAACATTATATACCTTTTATGAAACTACCCATCACCTTAAGTCACCAAAAATTGGAAAAAATTATTACTTGGGTGTATGCATACTACTTTCCAACCGTGGTCTTTTACAAAAAAATAAGTCGATGAACCAGTCGAAATTGGCACAACCCAACAACAAGTTTCATTATTTTCAAAATTTTTAGTTTTTGTAAAAATCATTATTCGACCCTCTCATTCACAACAAACATTTTTTTATAAATCCACACGTAAACCTACATTGCACTTTGATCCGAATGACCCGGAATAAATTCAAGGAAATTGCCCTTTCAACCCATCTATACAAGAAAAAACACAACATACATATACATATAATGACTGACAGATTTTTCTTTTTACTTTTCAACAAATTATATTAAAATCTCTAAAGTTTTAGGAATAATCCATGACATCTGTCCTGGTCGTAAAATAATCTAATAAAAAAAATATACTTTCCATTTCCAAAAGTTGTCGCTGTTTCAATTTCTTGTTTCTTATTAAATGATGCGGGAATGGTAGGTAATCCCTGCTTTTATGTCCAAAACAGAAGATTTCTTCTAATGGTTTCAACATCTTTAAAGCTCTTCAGTGAGCCCCATAATGCCCACATCCCCACATGCTACAAAAAAAAAGCCTTCTCTTCAACAAGTGGTGTAACCGACAGACCTTGTGGATTCTTTTTTCTGTTCCTGTGTATATCAAGAGATAACAGAAAAGGAAATTTTCGTCCCCTTAGGCTTTGCCAGAGTACAAATATGGATATCATTTTAGCAAATAGTATAAATATAAAGAAAATGTGCTTTGTTGAGTTCTTAGGCGATTAGCTTTAATTATGTCGGCATATGTCTGCCACATTCGCCTCGAGCATTGATTAAATCTTTTGCTATTGTCCTTGTGTAAATATTAACACATTATAAGGGAGCCGAAGAAAGAATCCTGAAGCCTAAGAAAAGATCAGTTAATCAGGGTGGAGGGAAAACAATTGGTGATTGTTCACAGCAGCTAAGAGTAACACGATAAGAAAAGAAGCTCTCCTCAAGTTTCCGGAAGTCATTCACAGACACTTTCCGGGGATGATAACAAGGTTCCTTCCCACTAAAGTGGATTTGATAAAATATCCAAGTCACATACTAAGACATGGTGGTTTTGTTGTGTATTCTTCTTAGTACCTATACGTACTATAGGAGAGCCTGTAGAAAATCGCTTGAGGATAATCTGCTCCGTTGAATTTGTAATAATACTATACAAGCTTCACCGCGGCCGACATTGACTCCTTGCGATTAGTAATGGAGCTCAGCGATGATAAGGGAAATTGTCAGTTCAAGTTATTTTTTTAAGGAGCTGTAGATCCTTTCGATTTATAAAGGAAAGAAAATTTGAGTTAACTAAAGATACTAATGTTCCTGGTTATCTAGGGAGATTATTGATTGCATTAAATAAGATATTTCTCGTGTATTGTACGTCACGCCTTGGTCCTTTAGTCAATGGATCTTTTCGGAGAATTTCAAGCCTGTCGTGTATACAAGGGATATATGCCATTATTTAAAACAACGTATATGTATGTATGTTCTATATAATTAGCACTTTTATTTAGTTCTATAGCGTCTAAAGTACTAAATAATATTAATTTGTAATTGCACTAGGCTTAACAGAGCCATTTGCACGTCGTTAACGAATTTGTAAAGTTTCTTAATTCGAAAATCACTTTGAGAATTGGAAAAGATTATATAAGTAGGCCATGATTTGCATGTTAGATATAAAATCAACAAAATTTTAGTGTTGCTGCCAACCAGAGTTTCAGCAAGTCTGAAATAATTGTAAATTCAAGTTTGAAAAAAATAATTACCAAGGTTCAACCTCCAATAAGGACGGAGATGTCTATTAAAGAACAAGAAGACCTATATATCGATGCGATGCTTTCTTTTCGTCCTCCAGTAGTACGACTGCTATTGCTGCCATTACCCATTGAATAAATTACTATTAAGGAAGCGGGGTATGGTGCGAATACAGTGTACGTATGTAAATAATTCAATGACAGTCGGACCTCACTGACTCAGAGAGATTTTGATGTTTTTGAAAGTAGTTATTTCAGAGTTCCGGGAGTTCAGTGAAACTTAGTGATATTTAACGCTTTTAATAGATATTATATAATTGAAATTCTGTTGTGTCGGAAGCTTGAAGTGTTTAGTATTACTGAACTCAGTATTTTATGAAAATAAAGCTGTTAATTTAACTTTATGAATTGTGCGGTGAAATGCTGCACAAACAATCGTCGAAATTCCAGTATTAATTTGAGAAATGTCAGAAGGTTTCTTCTTTGCAATGGTAGCTGTATATTCCTTTTACTTAAATAAAGGAGCGTAAAAATTTGTTTAATTTAGGCATATATTTTTATGGCTAGTGGCACTTTGTAGGTTTTCATAAAATAATGAAGTCTATGGTGTATGACTTCAAAGTATTGGGCGGATGGACCACATTACCTGTGCGAGTAGTTATATATGTAAGAAGACCATTTCAATCGAAGCTTTTTTTACTAACAGAGAAACTGGTAAAAGACGACTTGCAAATCTTGCTATTCCAGTTCATGATATTTCTGCTCGTGGGGACTGCAATACAAATGTAAGAAACGCTTTTTTGTTAAGAATAAAATTAGCGCATTTCCTAATATCAGTAATACCTGCAGGTATATGAAGAGCAACGTTAGAGCCATGATTGTGTGAGTAATTTTTTTATTGTTATGTAATTAATCTTTATCTCATCGACAGTAAAATAGTTTGAGTATTTATAAAACGCAGAATTCTTAGGAAATATTTTCTTTTCATGTGCAAATAATATACCTTTGCTATAGTTTTGTGAAATAGGACTATATATAAACTTGGAAAAGGAAGTTTAAGAAATTATAGGTCCTGAGTCGTTTTAATTGTAATATTAGTATATTGAAGTCTTAAGTCATGAAAAGAGAATATGTCCTGTCGTCTTCCTTTGGACTCCGTGGACGATATTATATACCGTAACATGAGCGGATAACTCCAGTAAATTGCTTTGTTTCCCAAAAAACATAACAGGATATAACTGTTGAAGATATTGCAATTAAGAAGTGTCTGGAAAACTCAGACGAGGAAGAATTTGAGGAAGAAAGAACTAGAGAAAAAATACGATATCAAAAGTTAATTAAGTTGAGGAAAGAAATAATTAAGAAGAATTACAACAAAAACCGCTGAATTCATCACGCAAAAATATAAAATTGACCGCTTTATTGCCGAATATAAATCCAAAGAATTTAACTACTGAGGAGGCAAAATCTTGAAAGATAAAATTGAGCCAAATTGGAACATTTTTCAGCGACAATTATATTGAAGTAGAGGAAATCCTGTCTCCAAACAATATGAAACCGTTATACGAACATTTGCACTTAATTTGAATTTTACGCCTTTCGAACCGTATGAATATGCAAGGGAATATTTTGGTGGATGTCTAGCTAATTCCAAGACATTTGAGAAGTGGTATGAAAATATTAACTACAAGCCTGGATTTACTACGCAGTCGTTCCAAGCAATAAGATAGCGTGTGATGAAGCACAAAAAGTGGCGAAACGTTATTTATTAATGTTGTATTTGATGAAATACATATCAGATAACATATTGACTGAGATGGACAAGATTATTACCGTTTTGTTGATGTTGGGAATGGTTCCGGATGCGGAGAAATCACAACACAGATTTTAGTCTTTACGGCGCTTTGTATTAATAGGCCATGGAAAATTCCTCTTTCCTTACTGCGGCCAAGCTTCTAGGCTGCGATATTAGGGATTCCAGCGAAAAAACTTGGTTCGAGATACATCACAGGAACGATAAACATATCGTACATCCTGATACTTGTCACATGCAGGGGCGGATTTGATCACTTGGCCGCCCTAGGCCTATGGAAGATTGCCGCCCCCCTACTCCCTGTAAAACACGAAAAATTGAATGATCTATATCCAGTGAAGGGACCCCAGGCTAGAATTAGCGGAGTAGGCTGCCTCATAAATCGGAGTAGATTTGAAAAAAATGGAGTAGAATTAAAAATAACGAAAAAGTATGATGATTTTTTTGCTGGGTGCTATGGACACATTTTTGAATTTTTAAACGTTGACGTGTGGGTTCACAGAGGGCGCGTCTACTAAAAAAAAAATATTCCCACCAAGTTTTGCCGCCCCCTAAACCTGCCGCCCTAGGCCCGGGCCTACTCGGCCTATAGGGAAATCCGCCCCTGGTCACATGGTTAAGTTAGTGCGTAATGAACTAGCTGATTTACAAATATTTATTACCAGCATGGACGAGGAAGTTAAATGGTGCTATATTGAAAGGTTAGTCGTGTTGTAGGAAAATATTAATAGCAGTACAAACTTTTAGCAAATCGATTGCTAATGCTTTAGATTTCTGCAAAGTAATCAAATTTTATAAGGTTAAACGATATTTTCGATATACTAAATAGTCGTCCGATAAGTGCCTACGAGTATAAAAAAGTGCAATATGTAGCAAGAATTATATTGAAATAAAGAATTTTGCAGAGGAAGCTTTAAAATAGAAATTTATTTTCCATCGGGCATGCTTTTAATAAATACACCTAGAAAAACTAGATTCATAGGTATAATAGCTTGTCTTAAAAATATCAAAACGCTGCATGAAAGATTTATTATGACTAAGGAATTTAATAATATTGGATCAACAGCTATGTAACATATCCTATGAGAATGAGAGAGTAGATAATAAATGTTGTTCATTATATTTCAGGCTTTGTTTTTTTTTCAAAATTAATAAAACTTTCCATTGTCAGGAATGCTTGTCGGCTCATTATGGCGAGTTATCACCTTCGTCTGTCTGTAGCTGGATAAAAAAGTCGAATCTTCATTTAAATGCCTTATAAAAGATGTTTTCGAGCAAACGAGAGTGCTTTTCGATATCGCCTTCATTTTCTAAAAGCTGTCGAAAGAAAGCATTCTTCAGAAGGAAAATTTCTTAAAATTTTTTATAGATGTTCGAAAGCACTTCCTAGGAAAAGCATTATTTCAAGACCAATCAGTACACATGAATGAGAGTTGCCATTTGCTCTTACTAAGTTAATTAGAACTAAATATTTACAAATTCGATATTTCTTTTTAGCCAAATGAACTTCAGAAAAATGCTCCATCCATCAAAAATTAAACAAAATAGTAAATTTTAAGAGAATGTTAATTAACCTAAATTCCTTTATATTTTGTTACTCCACAGAAAACTCAAAAGGAATAAAAGCTTAGATTACGAATTAAGCTCATTGAATATACCTACATATAATATGTAGTTATATATATGCGTATATATATATATATTATATTTTAATATTAAATGTAAAAAGTACACAATTTACAAAATTTATAAAAGCATACAATTTATTTTCACAGGTTTTGAATCATAAGAAATATCCCCATTCAAAATGTCTCCATTCCACCACTGCCATGACGAAATAAATACAAATACAGAACACTTGCTCGCAAGCCCCGTCCTTATTGCAGTTCAACAGGCCGCGGACACAATAGATACAATGAGCGACGAGCGTTTTTTACGTGCTGCAAAATGAGTTTGAATCAATGGTTTTCATCTGTGCCCAAAAAATAAGGTGACATCTGAATTTAAACTGCGCGCATCAAAGGAGTTGGCGAATTGGTTTCTTTGACATCCCTGCCAAATCATACGTCAAAATATTCATTAGTGTTTGAGATACGCTTCGTTTTGCTGCTAAAAGTGAATTTCTCGTTTTTTGCGATGTCGAAATTTGTTGAGCAAAGAATTTGCATTAAATTTTGTTTGCGGACTATTGACTACATTGACAAGACGAAATGCATGATCACTGGAGACGAGATTTGGATCTATGCTTACGACCCCGAAACGACCGATCAATCGAGCGAATATCGTGCGGGTGTGCCGGGACCAAAAAAACCGCGCCAAAGTCGCTCAAAAATCAAGATGATGTTGACTGTCTTTTTCGATTATCGTGGTGTTCCGCACTCTGAGTTCCTTCCCCCGGGTCAAACAGTCAACAAGGAATATTATCTGAACTTTATGCGTCGTTTGCGTAACGCTATCCGCCAAAAGAGGCCGGAATTGTGGAAAGACAACTCTTGGTTTTTGCAGCACGATATGCGCCGTCTCACACTGCACTCGTTCTTCGTGACTATTTCGCCAAAAACTCGACTCATATCGTTCCACAACCACCGTATTCACCTGATTTGGCGTCGTGTGACTTCTGGCTGTTCAGCAAGCTCAAAGGACCGCTCCGAGGACACCGTTTTGAGACGATGCCGCGAGGAAGGAGCTGAAGGCCATCCCTGAAATCGACTTTTTCAACTGTTTCGAAGATTGGAAAATTCGTTGGCATAAGTGCATTGCATCGGGAGAGAATTACTTTGAAGGCGATGAAATTGATTTGGAAGAATAAATAAAGAGTTTTCAATATAAATTCAATGTCACCTTATTTTTTGGACACAATATGTAGCTAGAGCCAATGTAAGCCGCGCCACTTCGGGGCGCTGCAAACTTTGATCAAACTTTAAACATAGCGGCATGTTGTTTTTTTCTTCGTTTGTTCCTTGTTTCATTTTAAGAGAACGAATGAAATTGCTGACAAGTTCGAAATAAAAAATTTCACTTTTTTGGTAATAGTTTTTAATAAACTTATAGGGCAAGTATACTTCCTTTAATTATCATACTTAATTTCTTTTTTTAATAATTTTTAAATACTTTTCACAATTTCACAGAAATAATCAACACACCTCAGATAGTTCGAACTGTCAAGTACAAAAAAACGCGTGGCTCTAATTGTATCATAAACGCCCGCGGTGACGCAAAAAAAAAGCGCGCAGCGCTCATTATATCTAGGGCTATAGGTTCCAATTAGTCGGGACACTCGTTTAGGCTGTAATAGGGACAGTCTGGGTTTGAAGATCGAACTAGTTTGACGTATTAAGCTTACGCTCAATCCCAGTTTCATATCAGGTAGACTAGAGGCTTTAAACCCTTAGGTACAGCAGCTGGTTTTAATTTTGTCATTCAGAGAACGTTCGATCCCCTAGTTGCCAGGAGATCAAGACTCATCGAGGCTACGCTGGCTGCAGTTCAATATTCAATATTCCTTCTTTTCAGGTCAGACAACTGCGCATGTAGCTCGCCTATCAAGAAATGGCCAACACCTATCACACATTGTAAAGAAAAGCGGGAGAGAATTACCCACCAATTTAATGCAAGGCTTCTGGAATTTTTCAGTTTTGATGCAATCTTCAAATCAAATGTAAGTACGATTTAATTTACAATAATTACAATGCAAACTTTTAGCACCAATTTTGTTGTAAACATTAGGATTTACATGGAAATAACTACAAAATTTATAAAATCTGTAAGAACGTCACTTATGTCACGAGAAGAACGTAGCACAAAATAATTGGGCTCATAAACGTGCGAGTTATTTTGTTGAACGTGCATTTGGTGTTTTAAAGGAGAAATTTCCATGTTTGAAACATCTATGGGGTGACTCTGAATTTGTTGCTGATATTTTCAAATGCTGTATGACTCTGTGTAATATTGCATGAGATCATAATACTTCCCTTAATATCCCGGATAAAATGCATCAGAGAAAACAGTTCCAACACCTGGAAATATTTTTCAATCACCGTCAAGTGAAGCGTATATTTAGGCAGGACGTAATTAGCATACGAAGTTATATATAAATCCATTTTTGGAAAATATTTTAAAGTGAACCGGGGAAAGCTGGATAAGGCACTTCCCTCATTCCACGATTCTCTTGCAGGACAATTCACAGCGGAGCGACGCAAAAGACAAAGCTCTGGTACCATCGCATCAAGTGGCCTGGTGGCCGCACGGTCTTCCAGTTCTAGCCACTGAGTAATCGAAAGAACCAGGCCAGACATCCAACATCCCCAAGAGCGCAATCTACACAGCACTTTTGGCATCTGCCTGAATGACAAGATCCAGGGATGGCACATTTAGTAGGACTTCAAGGGTAGCAATAACCGTAGATTGCATGTCAGCCTGTATTCTCAACCGGGTAAGCCTTTGCAATGCCACCAGCTTCCGGATCACAGTCCCCACTAGCGTCCTCGGCTACTACTGCACAATACTCGGTTTTATGCCCTTGTGCAGCCAAATGTTCTCCTGCATTTAGCGAAGACCCCCGTGATGATAGTTTACTGACCAAGGAAGAATAGCATTAAGTGGCGGAAGATGAATTTTTTTTAATATTTTACACAAAAGGGTCTAGGAAATATAAATATCGAGAATATGTTAGCTTAAAAAAATTTATTTTTAACTACCATATATAGCAGAAATAGTAATAAAATTGAAATCAATAGCAAATTGTAGAGCAGAAGGAATTGACTATTTGAGAGCTTTTAATTTTACATTGTGGCTTAGGGGCTCAGAATATACCAAGATTCGCAGACGTGACATTGCAAACCCACAATAACTAATTTCTCCTAATTCATTCATCTCTCGTTACCACTTCTATAACTTGGTGGTAAAATAACCAAATAAGTATATTAGCCTTGATCCGATTTATTTTAATCTACAATCAACTTATTTGGGTTATAAAAGACTTTTTATTGTACCATAATTACAGATGCTTCCACCGAACTTCTACTTACAGGACTTCTATCCTTTTATAATAATGATAAAAATATTAAATGACGCATTCACATTCGAAATAATAACTAACTTTTGGGAGAAGTTAAGGGAATAAATTAGCCATCTGTTGCAGATAAATCTCCTATTTAGAGATAATCCCTAGGGAAACTTTTCAATCGAAAACTTTTGTAAGTTCAGCGAAACCTGAAAACTTAAAGGTTAATGGAATGAAAGAGTTCTTCCATTATACTAATAGAAGTAGTTAAAGGAAACTTTTTATCGGGATCGTTGTTAGTTTTTAAACTTTTTTCTTACATTTAACAGAATATCGCGATTTTTTTCTCTCTCTCGTACTATTTTTATCTTTCTCTCCCTTTATAAAGAAATTTCTAAGTTGTAATCAAACGTGCGTAGTTAGCCTTTCAACTTTTCAGTCAGTTTTCAATATACATATTTCGACGGTATGAATTCTTTTGATAATTCTTCTTCTTCTTTTTTTCTTTCATTATCACTGACTGAATATGAACAAGAGAGAGAGAGAGAGAGATTTTCGCTTTTGAAATTTTTACTTTTTGAATATTTACAAAATTCATCAAACGTTCTCCGTCGGCACTGCCCGCGCCCCCGGGAAATACATGAGAAAATTCATGATTCATTGAACCAAAATCTCTTTGAATCACAAATTAAATGTCCGTCATACCCGCTAGGCTGTTGGTGAACATGCTTTGATATGGAATTTTCATTTAATTAAAATCGAAAATATGCTGAGTAACGTTTGAGAGGATTTTGCTTTTTGTTTTATTATTTAGTAATGTTGTGCTAAATTTTTTTAAATGTACTTTGTTTCTACACAAAGCATTAATGGGAGTCTGATGAGGTCTCTTTCATGTTCAACAAAAAAAGAAAAAGAAAAGAAAAGCGACATTACCCACGGGGAAACTTGTTTTGGAAATTGTAAACTGAAACTGACTTTGCGAATTTATTTTTATTAAATTATAATTATACTTTCACGAGTAAGTAGAACAGTCATGCAAGCCTCCCCTCCACTGCAGTCTTATTTTCGAATTTCTGTGTTTTGTATTAGCGTGAACTTTTCATCAATTAATTAATTGAATGAATTCTTGATCAAATTAAGAAAATATTGATTGATAAAAAAAGATCTCTATTGAAGGAAGGGAAAAATATTATAAAATTTTTAAAATTCAGGTAATCTCCCATCCAAAAATGTCATTCTGCGTATACCTTCTTTCCTACATTTTATAAACATTAAAACTCTCAAGCAACTATCACTTGAACTAGCATGAGTTTCAAACATGCAGTTTAGTACAGTGAACCAACTGACGTATATTTATAATAGGTATAGGAATTCAACACGAAAACGATCAAAAATAACTTGTTTTATACCTGACAATTTCCGATTTGGATGAAGCTTTCAGAATTTGTATAGAATACAAAAATAACAACAAACGATACCCCACACGATGAGGGAGCCCAACCTGACCTGCCCCTATTAAAAATAGATTTTATAATCTTTGACTGTCGAAATATGTGCGTGTCATAAAGCCTCAACATTCTCCCAAAATTAAAATTCTTACGTCACGCAGATTTCAAGAAACTTGTTTATGGCAGGTTAAAAGACGGAACCCTAAAAGCACACGGAAGTTAAAACCCTCCAACGAAACGATATTACGTTTACTTCTAATTGACATTGGCAAATTAACATATGTTAAACTCTTCTAAGTTGATCTGTTCTAAGCTTCTAATATTTTTCTTTTTTTTTAATAATCGTATTTTCTCACATACAACATTTACAAATTTTCAGTCGCTTACGTATCATGCATAAAGTTCTTAAGAAATATATTACCTTTAAGCAGGTCTTTTCAAATAAATCAAAACGCTTCAATATTAGGCATTCATCTGGGGATTCATTCTGTTCTTTTGTTGTATGTAAATGTCAAAAATATACATCAAATTTGAATGAAATTTTATTTTGTATTCTGGCTCTTGAGTTTAGAATCTGCTCAGCAAGTCATGTATGTTGATGAATGAACTGACACTTATCATTATAAATGAAAACTAATTATTTTAAATTTCAGTGAGATTTTAATAATCAGTTCATCAAAACTTTAGTCCCGACCTCAGTAGCAGTTTTGAAAAATTAGTCGAATTCTGACGTTTATGCACTGCAAATTCATTATAGTTTATTGCATAGTAAATGAAAATCAGACATCAATATGAGCTACAGTAAAAATCGAAGTAAGACAAAATTCTGCTGAAATGTCAACAAATTTGGGAAAAATATACGACAAAAATATGAAAAAATATCAGAATCAACGCAGAATCAACAACTTACATGAGGGAACGACAGATACTTGTCCTTACAATAATTTTTTCTCGATTGAGAAAGAAGAAATTTAATAACTTATATTTTTAATGATTCTAAAACATTCTCATTGAGATCTACATATTAACTTCCTTCAATATTGCCACTCATTTGCGATACACCACCTAATAAAAAAAAAAAAATACCTCAATAAGCTATGCTTCCCTCAAAATATCTCACACTTCCTGTACTACCTACGTAATTTACTCAATAACATTCCAATGTGTGGAAGACTTCTCCATAAATTATTGAATCCATCCCAAAAACATTATTTCACTCGCAAGATTCATTCATTTTGCTTTAATTGTCAACAATTTCCCTTATGTCATTAGAGCCAGTATTCAAATCAATACATAACACTTCAGCAAACATTATTTCCACCATTTTATATGAGCAAGCATGATGTAATTTGGCACCTATAACATTGCTGTAAACAAAAACGAAATTAAATTGAAGGAAACTAACCACAAGGAGCAGGTAAAGCTCCTTCCTGTTGAAAACAGAAGGTAATTGCCTGAATAATAATTATTGTCTATTAGGGAGCAGAAAGTGCTTCAATGAGGCGCGATTTGGGTCTAATATACTCGGCTTGGCTGTAGTCTCAAGAGTAATGTTCTAGCTACACGCATTTCGATCCTGTGAGAGATTTTTCCATTGGCAAAAGGAATAGAACACAATCTCTGATGAAAGACTTTCAGACACGCAACCTTTAATTACCCGTGAGGAACAACGACTTGCAATCAACATTTGTCAACGTGTCTATTTTTTTCCTCTTTCTTTTTACACTTTTTGTTTCGCTTGCTTCTGTGTGAATAGCATAAAACAGGTAAAAAAAATTGTATTTTCCCGCATTTATGAAATGATACTGGTGACAAAGTAACAGGAATTCTCTCACCTATAGAGCGGCTTAACAAATAATTTCCTAGCGACGTTTTTGGTTTAAAAATTTGGTTTTTAAATTGGGATACTACTCGGCAGCAACATATAAGCCTAAAAAAGGTACAAGTTTGCGGAGGTGGAGGCTACCGATTTTCGTACTTAAACCTAAAATGGGTTGGCATTTGTCTAAGCCCGAAAATAACTAACATAAAATCAAAGAATAGACTTTCTATATTGATGGCATTGGTGGTCGTTTTATGTGTTATAGGTTCGAAAGATATCTACGTTATTTTGAAATCGATACATTTTGCTGACACCAGATTACGCACTATTTGAGATGATGCATTTATTGGTTCCACAACTACCTTAAATTGTATATGCGATTAACACGGGTGACATAATTTATCTAGGCCCTCTCACCTGGATCTTATTTAATCAATTTTAATGAACTTTTGAGGCACAATGTTGTAGTAAGTATCATCAGACATTTGACCAAACCACCTTCCCCATATCATTTGTATGTATGTCACTAAATTTAAGATCCTTTTTGTATTGGATGTTGCTCTCCTTCTGTTAGGTGACAGATACACATATCTATAATGAGTCGCGGTTTATTAGCTTCTATGGTCAATCTTAAGGTTCAAATGTTTGCCATCATAATGCGCGTAGTATCTCAGGTAAAATTGTCGAGCTCAAAGAAGTTTATCGCTGGTCTAAGTTACATGTAATTTTGGTTAGTGAGCCCTAGCTGCTTGAGGATATCAATATATTGCTTGTTTGTTTGGATGGATTCCAGATTTACTATAACGATCATAATAGTAGGACATGTTTCCGTCATACGGTAAGGAAAAATAAAAAAAATGACATCAATCCGCATGAATTAAATTCATGTTCTGTTGGCAGCCCTCTACCGCGTGGTGAAATACTAGCCACTAAAAAGCCTCGTATTGTTTTCCGAAGAGTTCCTTTGAATTCTATTTTCGTGAGATTAATTGCTCTGAAGCGGAGGCTGTTGGCGCAGATGGTATGTCACAAGAATATTTTAAGTTAATTAATCCGCGTATTATGGGCCCACTGCTAAACTAAATCCTTTCAACAATTGTAGATATTACCAAATACCTATTTCCCAATCAATGAAAAATTGAAAACGTGGTACCAATACCCACAGAGGGGGTATCTGCATTCACACAAATTTGCTTGGTGTTTTTTTTTTTCGGAGGTATATATGGTATTTGAAAAACTTTTGTGTTATTTATGAATAACCCCAGAAAGGCTTTCGGACTGAATACACTATGTACATAGTTATGAAACGGGTCTGTAAAAAGTGTCAAACGATATTTACTCTTCACGCGACAAGAGAGAAGTATCTACATTGCTGCTTCATGACTTTTCAAAAGCACGCGATAATGATTGGTACAGCAAACTTTTAATTAAACTGTCAAGCTGTGTAAATTTCTGGAATAATGAAGAAATAACAAAAGAAAAGTTTCTTTATCGAGACAGCTTAAGAAGTGATTCTTTAGAATTGTACGTGTATTGAACTACTATATCTCATCTATGGAACTCCACAGGGATCTATCCTAGGACAGTCTATACATTAATCACTTATCTTTGATGATCAGCGATGCTAATTTACATATGTAAGGCAATGATATCCAATTAAACTTTACCGTCGTATGAAATATTGTTCGCATGTCGATTCAAATCTATCTAAAATCTACGCTACGTGTCGTCTTGGTTATCAGCTCGAATTATCTCTTCCAAATAATGTTGGAATCTATTTAAAACATATTTCATTCAAGGTTGTCTTTTCTCTGCTAGGTTGGATTCTCGACGATTTATTTAACATCTAATGACTGCATTCCGTTTATCTTTGGACTATGAAGATATGATCATATTTCCTATTTTAGTTTTTCGTTGCTTTGGTGCTCGCTGAAAAATTTAATTTGAGCGACGTATTTTGAAGACAAATAACGGATATAAGCTTATAATATTCATATTTTACACCATTGTGTTTGAAGTTTGCCAAGTCAAATCGGAAGATTGTGCGTGTAGTGTAAATTTGGATAAAACTTTTATATTTTCACCAGCGCACGGGGGTTTGTTAAAAAACATTATCATGACGAACGAAAACTGTCTGCCACCCAATCGTAAAACTTGCGAAAAATGAAGAAGCGAAACTGAATACCGCTAGCATTGGTGTTTCATTCATCGAGTATTGAAAAACAAGCCGTACAAGCTCTAAAAGTATGTGTAAGAGCCGACCTATGTTCCAAGCATAAATGCGTGCTAATGTTGGTGATGTATGATTGTGTAAAACCATGGGGAGCCAAACCCTTTAAAAGTCCATACTTTTTCAAAAAGCCTTTATACCAACTCACATACAAATAAATTAGAACACAAAATTGGCTACCAGAAATCGTTCCAACCACCACCCTCCCCCACCCCGCACCCCTTACAATATGTGAAAACTAAATTTCACAAAATGATGTGCCATATATGTGCTAATTGTGTGTCAAACTGAAGACAGATTTTGTCAAAGAAAAGTTCGAAAAACTTAGCTTTTTCATAATAAATATAAATTTGACTGTGAACAACGTGTTTATATTCGTCCAAATATTAAAATGTACGGTGAAATCAAGTAGGGGTATGAGATCATGGTTAGCCATGGCAAAAACGAAAATTCAGACAAAACATCGTGGAATGCCAGGATAAAAACACAATTAAATTTTCGAATACAAAAATTTTATAATAAGTAAAGAATTAGCACATAATTAGCTCATAAATTCTGATTGAATCATTTTTGTTTTATAGCATTCTTACTAGGACAACGTGGCGGACGAAGTCGTCCTGCATATGTATTATTTCATTGCTTAAAAATCCCATTAATTTTCGAGTATAACATTTTTCAATTAGGCAAAGAATAAGCACGTGATTAGCACACAAATCCTGAGTGAATCAAAACTAATTTGACATTCAATATGGCAGGGTAGAGGAAGTCACCCATTAAATTTTTGAGTCCAACATTTTTCGACTTGACGAAGAATTAGCACATTCTTAGCACATACATCCTGTGTAAATCAAAACTTTATTGATGAAGTTAATACTAGGGCGGGATACGTTTTGGCGTCGTGCTGGATTTTCAATATTTTATAAAACAATTAAATTTTCAGTTTAGCATTTTATTTCGGGTAGGGATGGGGACGGGGAGGGCTAGACGGTACCCACTTTGGTTGCCCTATTTTTTTAATTTGAATCCGATGGATTTCTAAATTTTTGGCATTATAGTATAGAGAAAAGTTAACTCTGGAAAATACCATGAAATACGTTCTGGACAGGATGCGATAAGTTAATTTTAGTAAACAATTTTGCGAAAAAAAAAAATCTGTCGAAATGAAAATCAACCTCAAATTCAATTGTCAAATTTTTTTTGATACTGCTCTGTAATAATTGTTCAACCAAGTGGAAAAATAGCACTGAATTTTACATATTTCAGGTGAAGGGGATTTGGATGTCACGGGATTAATAAGATCACTGGATCAGTCTTTGGATAAGTGTTTTAATAGGTTAATTTTTTAGTTGAATACTTTGTCTGGTTTTCTTTAATGTATTTTTAGGAAATACGTTGTTGGAGAGGAAAAGCATCGAGGGATCAACTGGAAAACTTGGTGTGGCCTGAACATACCCGTTATATGCTCTAAGTGTATAAGTATATCCATCGCAGCTGCAGGTTGGAGGGAAAAGCAAGTCATCTCATGAGCCACGATTTTGAATAAAATGTATAAAAAGAAGTCGATTATGGTTATCGGCTATGCAAATAAAATTAATCGATTTTATTTTACCTTTTCGATTAATCGTTAACGTTTTTATAAATCGTTGGAAAAAATCTCTGAAAGCATTTAACCTATAAGATGCAATGGACGCGTATCCGCTATGGGAACAAGTTCTTCAGTGATTAAATGCAACACCAATTTGAAACTTCGAGACTAGCTTCGCTATAAGATACCTCAGAATTTTTCTCACTAATACAACTTTCACGATAAACAGCAGTGCAACCAACCAAATTTAAGATAGAGTATTGAAAACAACGGGTTTAATCTTCCATAAGATATTCTAAATATACCGAGTAGATCTCGTTGGGCATGAGTGGAAGAAAGTTTGAGAAATGCATAAAGAAATCAATGAATAAATATATAACCGCAAATAACAATTTTCCATTTACATCATATCAACGTTCAGGATCTAAATTCCTCATCGCCAAGTAGAATAATGCAAAAATTCAAGCAATATGCTTATCTTGGAAAAACTCTAAATTGGCACTTTTTCCACACAACGCTTTCACTTTTCCATGTTCAAAACTGTTAGCGCAATATCTGCACACGTGAACACAACTCGTTTAATTTCCAACACAATATTGCTTTCTCTCACCATTTATTAATAATTTCAATTTAACGAAAACTCATACACATAAAATCCTTAACAGCATATTTCAAAGAACATCCTTTTTGTGAAAGATTTATAGGTAACATTTCAGGTAAACAACCGACAGGAGAATTTAACTTTACAGCTAGGCTTGCATCATATTTCCCTGAATTAATTCAAACATTTTCCTATTCTATGAGCATCACCTGTTACATCTTTGCAGGATGTGCATTAAATTTTCATTTCAAATGTACACACCAGTTGAGCTTTTCTTATATATAGTCCATTTGTTAGTTTTGCATAACAATTGTAATTTCTAGGAACAGACAGATAAATATGAACACACACACACGCATATATAAAGGATAAAATGAGAAGGTACTCATTTTGCGAAAAACTTTGCAATTTAAACTTTTCTAAGTTCATCAAAAAGTCACGAACAGAAGAGAATATTCGAAAAGGATTGAAGAGGCTTTTCTTAAACTTTGTTTTTCTTTAACTTTTTAAGACCGAAAAGGGATTTCTTAGTTGAGGTTCAAGAAAAATCTGTTTTAAAGGAATTCAATATTACCCAGGCAAAATTATAAAAAATAATACAAAGGAGTAAAATGAGAATTTAATTCTGTAAATAGGGAGGAGGTCGCACTTTTTGAATGTTATATCAGTTAGGCGCGTGCTGAATAATAATTAAGATCGGCTACTTTTAAAAGGATTACTTTTGAAAAGTGAGTTTTAATTTCCTATTGCGCAGATATGTTAAACGAAACAAGAAAGGCTCTGACAGATAAGATACCCGAAAGTAAAAAGTTTGAGTTTATTGCTTTTGTGGTCGGCCCAAATTCCACAGAAGTAGTTCTGAGGCATTCCACACAAAACTCTTATCATACATATAGAAAATACCTCCGAAAATTCTCTTTATTTTTAAAGGGGAATGCCCACTTTTCATACAACTTTAGGCCCGACATCAACAGCCATAATACGAAGCATTAAGATACTCTGAACAAATTTTATTAAAAAAGTTTATTTCAATTAAGCGGGGAAAGATTTGGTGAACGGATGTAACTTGAGCGAATTTCTTGGATGAAAAAGTGCACTTTTCTACTTCTCGTGATTGTGCGGAATCGGTACGTCGTTGAAACTGATTTCCTATGAGAAAAATTTTCACATCGGGGCGCTAATGATCATGCAAGAAAGAACTGCAAAAATATATGGAAATGTAGTAACTGGGGTGTATGTGACCCAGTAAAATGAAAATTAGTTTTCGGGCAGCAAAAACGTCTGAACGTTTTCTGAATCAGGAAAAAGTAAACCACCTGATAGTACTCGGCGAAGATTTTAATTTGATATGCAACATCGTATTTGAACCAGTCCCCCCTCGCCATAGGTTTCTACCCCCACCCTAAAAGTACACAGAGAAAAATTTTCCCCTACGAATTGTAGCTGTGATGAGCTGAGACGAACAGTGAAACCCGTTTTCCGATCGGATATAGCCCTACTGAGTTAGAGGCGATTTAAGGTGCGAAAAATCTAGTACCTCAGTTCGAGTAAAAAATTGGGAATTACTAAAGACATGGGAAGGCTATTTAAGCCTCCTAGTGTAGGAGTGGGTACTCAAATTTCTCTCACGACCCAAAGTATTTAATTCTGTACTAGATTTTCTAAACTGTACTAAATCAAACTTTGACCTCCCCCTAATCCTTTCGCCGCTTAATTGAAATAAGCATTGTTAATTAAATATGCTCAAAGTATAATAAATCATCGTTTAAGACATGTCTCATGTCTGTAGTTGGTTTCGAGCCTAAAATTTGCATTCTTCTTTAAAAATATTGTATGATTTAAATTTGAACTCAAAATACCAATCGTATGATATTAAACAAGACTAGAAGCTACAAATAGTCTAAATCGGATGTTCGGACTATAATTTGACTAGAAAACTGTCATCACTATAGCTAAGTATATCCGTCTAGTCGCGAATAAAAAGCTCTAATTATTTTTACACCTTTTAAGGCTTTATTAGCCGAAAGTAGATTAAATACTTCTTTTTATACGGTAGCTTCATAATCCATTTTTTCACTTTCCTTATTATTTTGCTTACTATTTGTTCATCTGTTGATGATGATTTACTTGCGCTATTACTACATCACTGGTTATTTCGCTGATCTGGTTACTTCGATAACTGCTTGGTGTAATAATTTTGATAATTTTGGGCAAGATGTTGAACTTGTTAAATTTTTAAGATCATCTATGATTTAAGAAAGAGCAAAATCGCTTGTCATTAATATCTTGCGATTGTATGGAAATGTGTTCAGTAGCATCTAATAGAAGGGATTCAGAGCTAGTATACGCTTGCAATATTATAAATAGTTATCGTTCAAGCAGAATTGCGGTGAATCAATCCAAATTTGTCTGCAGATAAGTATTTTTTAGAAGAACCAAATACAGGCACAGGTGAAACTTCTGCAGTCTATTACTGTAATGATGTGGAAATTACAGCATTTTGCTTCACGACGATTTATTCAAAGCGATTGTCTGGTAATATTGGACATTCAACTGATCTCTTGACATATTTTCTGTAAAACCACCACTATAGGGCCTCCAAACTCAATACAGTTTGGTGTCTCATCGATAATGATCTTAGTAGGTCTTGTGAGGAAAAAAATCGGTGAAATTTGTATGGCTAAAGGTGAAACAGCTACAATTAACGTCACGTTGGTACTACGTTCAGACTTAGTCTCCATAAGCTCCAATCAGTCCATTTATGTAGCAGTTTCCAGTTTCATAAAACATGTTCGATATTTGTTTTATTGAGAAGTTATCCACCAGAGGCCGCTAGTTCTGGTTTGACAGTTCAAGAAAAAAAAAAAACAAAAAAAAATCTAGTCTTTTCCCACCACTTTGTTACAATTCCAAGGAGATGTTATACCTAAGTTCATGTCAGAGTTAAGTTATAATGTGTATCAGGAGATTGTAAGAAATAATCGTTTATGATTTGTTTCAGTTACAGTTAAGTTAAACTTCCATTGTTTTTTAAATAAAAAGCATGTTAATTAAACTCGAACTTAAATCAGCTCAGCTGCACGGAATATACCAAATATATTCAAAGTGTGCCTAAACTAGACTTTAAGAAAGCTTTCTCATTTAGTATTCCTAGTAGAGAGGAGTGGGAAGATAATCGCGTGGCAAAAGATTCTGATATAATATGGGTGTTTACAAATGGTTCGAGAATGAATGTTGGAATGGGACCCGAGGTGTATCAGCATTTTTTAATTACAAGAATCAGTACGGTTTCCGGATTACTGTACTGTGTTGCAAAAGGAGGTTTTAGCTGTCAGTAAATCAGCAAGGCTGCTGGAAGCACCTTATAACATACCTAGTGATCGATTTTTTTAGGATTTATATTAACAGTCAACATACAATCAAGGCTCTGGACTCGAGCACCATTAAATGGCGCCTGGCTCAACGCTGCTGCAGTGATCTCAGGAAACTTGATGCAAAACATAGAGTCTACTGGGTGCCTAGCCACAGTGGCATACCAGAAAAGGATGGAGCTGATGTTTGGCCAAAAAGGGTTCCGCTATGAATATATGCCCAGCAGAGTAATCGATATGAAGGCCCTTAAAATCAGAGAAAATGATTCACAATTTACGTACCTGTAGGCTGGTTAATTACAAATGGGGGAGAATGAACCACATGTGCGATTTCAATAAAGCTTTGTCTCAAGATATTTCCCAGGAAGACAGAATCTTTGCTAAGGAATCGTAATGATGTACGAAATCTTATTGAAGTTATCACTGGAGACTTCCCTTTGGAAACCATATGCAAGATGTACAATGAATTCTGCAGAATCTATTGTAGTGGTAAAAATTAATCCTAAAAAACAGCAGATAGCTACTTTTAGGGTAACGCATTACTGATCAAAATGTAATAGAATCGAACTAAAATAGATTAGACGATTTTCAGGCAGCTAGTGTGCAAGTGACGTGCTTATTATTTATCATATTGAAGAAGCTATAGTAGCCTCGCGTCTCTTAGTTACGACTCTATACCAAAATTCTTTAATTAAGCTCATTTAATTAAGTTAGTAATGTTGTGCTTGAATAAAGTATAAGTTCTTTAAACATAGTGTCAACGCGTTGTTAGTTGTCTATCTAAAGCACAACAGCTCCATGGACGAAAGAAGAGGTTGAGTACGTTCAGCATCTGCAGTATGAATGCTCCAAACTTACTAAGCGTAGAAGGAATCATCATGGGTAGCTACTTTTTCTGCGAATTAGGCGAATTAGGAGAAAAGGAGTTGGGAGGCCTGTTGATTGTTCATTGACTCTTGTGGTTGGTATCAATGCACTCTACTATACTTAAGGAATATTTTCCATGTAGAGTCCCAAAAAGGTGGCATCCGTGTGGACCATCGATGGGCTACGTGTGGCTGATAGCATGCGTTTAGCCCATGTAAAAACACTTTAATCTATCCTAACCTAAGTCTTAATGAATGGCGGGAGATTCAAGGCAAATGAGATTCATGCACAAGAAAAAAACAAAAAAACAAGTAACAATTGGGACCATCGATCATAAACCAATGGCAGGATGTAGAAATGGATACAAATGTGCAGTCTCATTAGAAAAATTTTACTGCTCCTTCATGAATTCTGCTAGCTATTTATACCTGCACTAATTTGGCTTATAAGCATTCCTGTTTCTTATATGTCCTCAGCATATAACCCTCAATTTGATTGAATATATTTATTAAGAAACTTTTAAATATAGCTATGAAAACGCTTTACATTTATAAATAAATTTTTGTTTTGTAGTTTCTCCGACAAAGATGAATGATTTTAATCTGTCCAAAATAACACCAATGTCCATCTATGTACATATTTGTTTATGCCCATGTCTATCTGCATATATATCTATAGCTAAAAATCGAACATTTCCCAAACGGAATCCCATTAAATCTGTCCGAGTTAAATCTGTGCACTCACTGAATCGAAACGAGATCAAACCACATGCCCAGTTCTGTTGGTATCACAAAACCACTGGAACTCGAATGGCTCACAGATTTACCGCCCATTGTTGCATAAAATCCAGAGGAGCAGCATATCTAAAAGTGGAAAAAAGAACGCGAGGTGTTCGTAAATTATTTACTGTGAATTTATCGGCAGAGCAGACCGGATATTGTAATTGTCCCGTAATCGAAGAGAATTATTTACAGACAAATTGAACCGAAATTAATTCCATATTATGAAAGAGACATTTTTCAGTCATTATTTATATTTTTGAGGAGGCTTTCACGAGGTGTTTGATTTTAGAAAAAACTCTTACTCGCGGTAATTGAATAAATCTCTTCATAATATTCATTCTGCTTTAAATCTTCGAAGCGTAATGGGCGAAAACGACTGCTGTCCTTGCCATACTACAGCCTTAATGGTGAAAGTCAGTTCATCTCCATTTTCTTCTTTTCACCTTTACAACTATTTGTGGAAAACAATTTGCAGTAAATTTCACTCTCGCAGTCTTATTTTCGTTCAAACGGATAGCTAAGTTCAATACCGGGAGTTACTTGAATCTTTTTTTCTGCATAGGGAATATCAGTAGTATTTTGCAACAGAAGGTGTTACAACAGCCCCAATAGCTTAATTATAGAAAACAATTGAAGAGATCCTTCATCGTTTTTTTTTTTTTGCTAATTTAAACTTCATCCAAAATGTCACGTTAAAACCTTAGAGATGTGAGTTATGTACGAGTTCATCACGTAATCCCCATATTTCTGAAAGAAAGTGGGAACGAGTTGACATTTCCACGAGCTGAAAAATATTTTGCCTTTCTCAGGTTTTGGCTTTTATTTATGATATTTTTTCGTTCGAACTGTATGTTAAAACGAGGCTGAAATTAAGAAGTGGATCAGTCGAGACGCACACCGCTGGTTCAGTTGATAAAACACATAATTAGGATTGATAGATGGAGGCTCGAATCTCGACTTTGTTTTTCTTAATTTTTTCTTTTTTCTGTAAAAAAAAAAAAAAAAAAAAAAAAAACACATTCTTATAGCGGCTTATGATGCAGCTCTAAAACTTCTCGAAAGCAAGACATATTGTTTTTTTGCAAGAACTGTGTAGCGGCTCGTGTTCGCAAGCGGAAGCTGTGAGTTTCGCTGTCTTATTGACCTTTGCTCATGCATGAACAATATTCTTGTTTTGTTTACACTCTTTGCTCATCTTTCTTCAAGCTACGCAGTGCATTGGATTGTTTTCAGTAAAATTTCAGTAAGCCTAGTAAAAAAATTAAAAACTCGTATACAAATATAATATCATTTTTATGATGGTGAGCTGGAGCGGTACAATGGCTCGCTCGAAAGTCCGAGCGATTTAACGACTTGGGCTCGCAAGCGGGAGCGTTTAAGTGAAAATTTTGGGGCTCAGGCTCACGAGCGGGAACAATCTTACAAATAACTATTGTAAAGCGCTCTTCCGAGAGCCGCTCAAGAGCTGATATTTCGTACTCCGGAAAAAAGCCAAGGAACCTCTGCAGTACGCTCAGAAAGGAAGGAGAAATATTTAGCTGTTAAGAAAGCCATGTAAAGTGCCGATATGAAGTGGTGGATGAAGAAAATCTTTGAAGAAATTTGGATATCGCGTGTCCTAAAAATTCTGCAAACATTATCTTCTATACAATTCTAGATAGATGGATAGATTTGTTCAAATGAAAATTCTAAAGGGAGACATTCTATTATCTGAGCAGTGTCAAACAATTATAAACGCTGTGTTATTGCTCCCGTTAATGATGTTGTAGAATTTGTCCTTCCCTTTGCTCGGACTAAGTAGCCTTGAGCTGAATACTTAATCTTAGTAAAGCACTGTTTTCGACGACAAGCTTAAGTGGGGCTTTGACATAGAGGATCCCTTCAATCTTTAATTTTGGCGTTTAGTAGAATGACCGCAATAAACAAAAACAAAACAAAAAAAAAGCAACGTGGCCTCAATTCAAAAACCTGCATGGCTGAGTATCACTGAGGCTCTGTACATCTAAACGCCAACTTGTGCCTCCGACATTCTATACCCTTCATCTAAGCATCCATTGCAAATGTATCTATATCTATGTGCAGTAAACTTATGAACTGTTTGGGTAACCACCTACAAATGGTGATCTCATTACATTTATAATCGTCTTCGGGAAGTACATTGTAAAAAATGCACAAATTGTTGCCAAAAAGTTTAGGTATTATTCCCTAAAATGTAGGGAATATTCCCTAAAATTTAGGGGACTATTCCATACATTTTAGAGGACTATTTGCTACATTTTTGGGAATATTCCCTACATTTTGAGGGAATATTCCCTACATTTTAAGGAAAAATACCTAAGCTTTGTGGCAACAATTGTGCACATTTTTTACTGTGTAGTGTCACATAATATAACCGCAAAGTTTAGGTGGATTTAACTGGCCCTGTGAGTAGTCTTCACCACCATAAATTAAACTTGACTTTCACTATAATTTAAGATTCTTAACGAAACACCCTGTATACAAATAACCGACAGTCGACGAATTGCAGATAGCTCTCGATGAAAAAAGGGAAAAATTTAATGATGGAAACGGGGTAAATGTGGTAAGTTCCAAAGATTTGAGAGGTGCAGGACTTAGGAGCATTTTGTTAATTTATTATGTGACACCCATTGACTTATAACAATGGACTGAGGAGCGATTTGCTATTACATGTTGCACAAATATTGTGTTTCTACATATCAGGATTTGATTTACACCCGAAGATCGAATTAAATTAAAAAAATATCTTTCTTGTGTTCAAGTGATATTCTAATTACTTATAAGAAAATAAATTCATTCCAAATTTAATTTTCAATAAGGTATTCTTGCCTATAGGAAAATCATAATACGCTCAGTTCCTTGTTATAAGGCAGTGGTGGAGGCCCATAACTTCTGAATAATATTCCATGTGATGATGCAAAATTTATGAATAGATAATCGGTTTTTAGTCACCTCCCTCCTTGTCAAAGATAAAATTAATTTCTTACATGATAATGTAGGCATATCGTATATGCAATTAGTATCGATGTGCCTCAGTACCTAGTGACAGCGCAATGATTTTATGGGTCTAGATTCAAAATCTACTCGATACCATGAATGATCGACAAATTTGCTGAGAAGAGATCAACCGCTGTAAAGGCATTCGGATCTAGGAATATGCAAGTAATATTTCACTCGGTTGTTCGAATATCACTTAAAACTGCAGGTTCTATTTGAGAGTTTGTGACGAAGAAGAAGAGCAGTTTAACGAGTTGAGAGAAGAATTAAATCACTTAATTTTAAAGAAAAAGGTCATGTGAGTCTTTTATTGGAGAAAGTCTGACAATTTTTTTGGAGGTACTGAAAGGTGGCGTTTTGTTGTTTCAATTTCCAATTAGACCCATATAGAAGTACATTACGAAAAATATGCTTACATCATTACGATCATTGAAAAATGAAAAAGTATTATCCCCTCTTCAATTGACCTGTTTTTGTTTTTTTTAATATCGTCTGACTTTCGCGTATATACACAGGGATTCACAAACAACAGCAGTAGCAGAGCAAAGGCGAACGAAACATTTTCTGCGTTCCTTTTTCACTTCATTAAACACATACCATGAAGCCCATTTCGACTGGATACTTCATGGAACAGAAAATTTATTTTTCTGGAGTAGGTATGTACATTCCCTTTATGGGAGACACTATAAGCTTTGGGATTCCTGCTCTCTGTTTTTTATTTCCTTTTTTTTCTACGATCTGTTTTAATGTTAAAATTGGCCAAGAGGGAGCAACCGTATGACTTTATAGCTGCAAAAAATATTGTGTCCTTACAGAATAAGATATTGATGGAAATGCGCTGTCCTTCAGTAATGAGATTTGTCGTTATCATTGCGTTATCATATTTATTCCGCCTTTGACTGACTGGAAGCTTTTTAAAAGAAAAATAAAAAAACTGAATCAGGATCAACTCATTTACATAGTCTGTAGACATTTGTATTTTTTTCGAAACATGAACTTATTTAGAGCATTGAAGTCTAAGACGACGAGGTACGTCGGCGGGGTTAAAGTTATTGAGAAAAAATCCAATGAAAACTTTAAATTTCGGGTATGAAGTTAGTGAGATAAGGTTGAAATTGTTATTAACATTTTAATGAAAATTCTCGATTTTCTTATAGGCCCAACTTTCATGCCATTAACTTAAAATTCGAAAATTCTGAACCTCATAAATAATAAACTGGGCAGCTAGTAAGGGTAGAGTGCAAAGATTCGAAGGCGTAATTCCCATCACGTTTCACGGCAACAGAAAAATTAAATTATTGACTTGAAGACCGTCTCCATGATCTGTGTAATGATTTATTGCAGTACGTGTTCATGAAATTTACAGTGTTGATGATTTAACTGAGACATTTTACACCTGATTTAAAGATTATTTATTATTTTTATGGAAGGAACTATAGATGAAATGTCATAATTGACATGCTATCGATCATTATTAATAGGCTAGATGGTTTACGGGTTATGTGGAGTAGGACAAAAACAATTAAATTGATCTGTTGACAAATTTTCGTTCAGAAAATTCTGCTTTTTATTGATATTAATAATTGCTTCGATATGATGTGTTTGACAAAAACTTAGATTTATGGCAAGTTTTTTGAATACTAATTTAGATATAAATTTTTCCTAGAAATCGTGTATAGGATGTCATTATGCACATTTATAACAGTTACAAAACGTTTTCGCTAAAAGAGAAAAACTGTGTCTAAGATTTTGGAAAGTTTGAAGCGACATCTACTGGTTCAGAAATGAACAAAATTGAGGCAAGTTGCATCTAAACAGTAACCAACTTTAGGAAAATCGATGTTTTTGAATAGTATCTTCGGGAATTTTCTGGGCAAATTGTAGAGTATAATCACAGCGCGTGGAGTGAGTCTTGTCTGAGACAGTGAAGTGATCGTAGGAAAGCGAAAGTATCTAATTTTATTGCAATAATTTGAAGTACAGCACTAGCGATTATTACAGTGGAGTTGTTTGTGAGCTTGTAACAGTAAACAGTGTCTATAGTGGAATTAAGAGAAATTGCGGATTATATGTGAAATGAAATACTGTGTTTTGAATAACCAAAGAAGGCCACAAAAGTAATAATGTTCTCTAAACGACAGCTTCCTTCGCATTCATTTTCATTTGGTATAGTCTTGCGACAATGCTGATTTATTACTCATTCTTTCTGATAGCCAAACTAAACTAAACTAAACCTATGATTTAATGTGGTCCTTAGATAACGTCTAAGTTCGTTGGGGAAATATTGAGAGGCATTGAATGAACTATCATTATCCGTACCGTATTTAGAGCGACACGCGTTGTGGGCATAAATCGTTTCAGGGATTTTAATGTACGGCGTTGTAGCAATTAGCCATGGATACTGCTATGATATATTCCGATACAGCAGGAGTTTCCACCTTTGGTGACATAAAACTACATTTCAGTTATCATCTTTATAAATGGCGTATCTCACATGCATCCTCTTGCTTCTTAGACCCATCATTACAGTTTTCCCAGATAAATTTCTTGGATAATGTGTCGTATCCATGCATTTAGGCTGATGTTAGATGAATATTTGCACTATTGCATATTGTATACAAATTACAAGTAAAGCGCTTGTAATTAGGTTCCTTAAATCTTTTGATGTAAATGCTGGAAGCCCATCTAAGACAGGAAGCACTGAGAATCTACGTGGAGGATTTACATTTGCACGTTGAGCACGTTGTGCGAGGTTTTCACACCTTCCTGATCTGATCTTTTAGCCATTTTCATCTTCGTTTGTTTTTTTTTGTGTTGTGCGATAAGGCAGACAATGACAATTATTAATCGTCTATAAAACTGCTTTCGTGACTCAGAGATAAGACAGATTTGTTAGTTCACGTGATGGATTTTTACTGGCTTGTATAATGCTGCTATTTCTTCAGGAGGTTCTTCAGTTTGGTATGGCTAATCCACATTTTCAGAAGCGCATTTTTTGGTTTCCTGGGAGGATTATCTTACCTCTCATTCATGCATTGCTGGAGTTATTAGTAAATCCGCGTATCTGTCATGAATGGTAATAACTGCTAGCCCAAATTTGTTTGGGAAATCTAGAAATTTCTTTTTGGAATAGTTCCATTACGGTGAGATGTGAAATTTTTTTCTTCATACTAGTGAAGAAGCTCACACTTAAGGGCTGCATTAAATGTATTCTGTTAACTGGAAATGGTTCATATTTGTGGGAATTTGTGCGGTACCAAACAAAATAGCTTTAATTCAAATACGCATTTCTTTATACGTTCAATTAGTTTACCTCTTTACTTTACTTTAAATTACTGTCTATGCGTGTTTTTCCGCTGACAGCTCGTTCCAGAAGAGGGCCCGTCTCTCGTCATCAGCTCGACTTCCCCCTCGTGTACTTTTATAACGCCCTCTTTAATTTTATCGTTACCATATCACAAGCGTTTCGAAAATGGAATGGTGTCCCTAAATCGGATACCACATATAATGTATTGTTTTCAATACCAGCTTCTATTATTACAGGATGGGAAGCAAAATTTCATTTCATTTTCATATTTTTTATTTTTCATTTCGTTTATTCATTTATAGGTAGCATTGTACAAAATGATATAAAATCTTATTTTGGTACAGGAGTAATGTGTAGATACATAATCCAATAACTTATATTAAAGACTAGTCTAGTTAAGAAATTAAATGATTAGAACTAGATCGTACTAGAAAATGCTTTAACCCGTGAAGCATATAAGCAATCTGCCAAATCTTTCTCTTAATTGCATCTGAATTTTTTAGGACAACTTTGAAAACCAAAACCAACCATCTAAGAATATCAATGAAATACCTAAAAAAAGCCAACGGGCCTAGACAAATAAAAATAATAAAAAAAATATAATTGCACGTTTCTTCCACTAATAGAAATATGCAGCAAAAGCGATGCAATTAAATCCATCCATATAAGGGAAAAAAATCTATAAACTAAGCTAGTTGCCATTGCCGACTCTCATCGTATACCAACGGCTTTTATGCGGGCATTATAAATCAAAGTCTGGCTGGTTAATAAAAGCTCAACCGTTTCACTGGTCCACATGGCAGGCAGTAAAGTTTGACGGAGAGTCTCGTCTTTGTAATTTTAGGAGGTTCTGTGATGCAGAAAAGTTGCGCTCAATAAATTTTGCCATCCGTCTTCTCAAAGGCACTGCCTACTAGTAGTTTTCTGGATGCACTGCACAACTCTACCGCCCACTGTGAGTCCTAAGATTTTCTTGTTGAGTTTTTTTTTAGAACCGCATTGCACTCGTACTCACTTCCGTTGTACTGCCGATTGGGAAAAAGCCCATACAGCCAAAGCCAATTCTTTGAATTGTGCTCCCCACTTTTCGGATTTCGAATATAGTTGATAGATTCTATGCGACTTTTATTGGGCAGATTAAATTTATTTACTCCTTTAATTGATCCTTATTATTCCTGCAATTTATAGGAATGATTAGCGTGATATTAGTGAATTTCGGAAATATTCCAATACAGGAAATAAAAGGGAGGCACTTCCGTATTTTTATTTGAAGGGCCAGATGAAATGAAATTAAAGCACTCAGGTAACTGAATAATAGTCGGAGGGATTCGCTGGGAATATTGTTGAAATCCCATGGATTTGATTAGGTTAGGTTACGGATTCAATGATCTCTCTTTCCATAAAAACATATGTTAGATATGCATTCTTCCTGCAAGCAATACTGTCACTAGTATTTTTCTGGGAGCATGAGCAATGGGCATAAATCAATTCGTAGAGTGCAACATACTCCGCAGGATTAAACCACAAATGAAATCAAGGATGCTACTACACGATACTGATTATTTATTTATTCTTTTTTCTTAAATTTAATAAAGTTTCATTTTTTGAACCACTTCTCGTTAAGAGGTCGGGGTTGTGGGTGCAAAACAACTGAAAGGAAACCTGGAGGAAAGATGCAAAATAAGTACCAAAACAGTTTGTCGATCGGTAACTTCGATAATTTGGTGTTCAGATTTATGTACCTTGCATAAAGAAACTATTATTATAAATCAAAGAAGGAAGAAATGTCGTCTTGAATGAGTAAAGGGGGAAAGTAGAGTCCTGGAACGATTTTAATTTTCGGAAGTACCTAAATTTAACATTATGAAACCTGACGGACGGCAAACAGTAAGAAAAGAAGAAAACGAGGCGAAAATTATCCCGATGAAGGCAACATTAGGAGAGTAAAACATTTGGGATCAGTCATGATGGGGATGCATTACAGTGGACGCAGTTGGCCATTTAATTTTTACAAATACACCATGCCATAGTTATAATCTGTAAGTATTATAAATGAGTTTTTTAACAGTCTGTTGACCTAAGAAAATTATTAAATTATCTTCTTTCTTATAGATAAAACTTCATATGAAAGAGTTTAGGACAGAGTCACTACCTTGTTTGGAAATAGTCCAGACTTCAATCCGATTGAACATGGGTGAACTTTGATGAAACGGAAAAAGGACAAAATTGAAAGATTATAAAAAACAAAAATTGAAAATTTTTGGTTTAACGACATTAACTTAAAATATTGAAAAAAGAAAAAGAAAAAACCGAATCGAATTCAAGACGATTAGAAGCAATTATAAACAGTAAAGGACGTACAATCTTCTATGCATTATATAAAAATAAAATTTAAGAAAAAAATAAATTCTGTAATTTCTTCTTTTGTTCCATTATTTAACTGTAGCTGCATAAAAGAAAGAAAAATCTTCAGAGTTAATTGAGGTATCACACCAAATGATTCACAGATTATAACAACTACCTGGAAACTAAACTTCTATTGACCTTCAAAAGTGGCATTTTGATTTTTAACACTTTGCATTAATTATCGAGAAACACTACTAAGATAACTTCAAAAAAGTTTTTCGCGATTTAGTTATTAGATGAAGGCCTAAAATTTATTTATCTTACAGCTTTCTTTCTCGGATATGGTGAAGCTTTTTTGTTTTTGTCACGGGTGTATATAGATTTTAAATTTATTACCAATATTTAAATTTTCAGAGACATACATTTCTTTCATAGAGTAAATAAAATTTGAAGTGCTTCAAAGCAAAACATTTTTTTTGTTTTAATAAACAAACCTACCCTCTCAAGTTTTTGAATATCATCTATGCCAACACTTAAGTCAATAATTCTTCCGATTAAATTGTGTCGTTCATTTTGGTGTAATCTCGATCAGGATGTCTTGAGCACAACTATTATTAAATTTATAGAAGTCATTTAAGTTACAAACTGACACAGATCCAGGTATTCATTTTCGTGACAGTTACCAATCTTATTAGAAATCCGTCCTGGTCTTGCGATTTGTGTGTGAATATACAGCTAACAGATTTATTTTATTGCTATGTTCGTTCAACAAATATAAAACAACCAGAAACAAATACGTCGCGATGAATCTACCTCTCCCCGTCCATGTTATGGTCATATGTGTGGCCAACCTAAGAAATTCTAGCCCTACTGGAACATCTTTCTATCAACCTCGGTGACATCTGTTGGGTTTTGCACCAGCTATCAGAAAAAAGCCACGCTGGCGGAATGTATGAAGGTGGACAAGAACGAGAAAGAAAACAGAGAGGAGTTGCCCGTAAGTGAGAAATTGAAGTATTGTCAGCACTGCGCCTTGCTATTTAATTCTAATAATCAAAAATGGCACAAATTTTGTTTGTGTCCTTAATACTCAAAATTTAGTGGAAGTTTGCATGGTTTCAATATTTTTTTAGAGAATTAACATAAAAATTAAAGGTAAAATATACAAAGCTCAATTGTACTGTGAACAACACAAAGCAAAATTCAACGGAAAACTTGAAACACTTGAGAATCGTATTTAACCGTAAAATTATACGAGTGTGGAAAAATTTATTTTCTACCGATTTCTGCAGAGATGACAATCCATGATGGTATCACTATACAGGGTGTTAACACCTAGGTGATCCATAGAGTAAGAGGTGATGGTACTCACATAGACAAAAATTGAAGGCAGGCGGGTTCATACAAACCGTTTCGGAGTTACAGGGTGAATAAGAAAATATTCTAAGTTTTCACAAAATACTCTGTTGTTTTTTTTTTTAGTACAGGGTGTACGGTTATGGTCTAATAGCTGTCATTGGTTTAAGTTCTCAAATAGGAGTAATAGGTCAAATTAAAGAGGAGAATCCACAGTCTACAGTTTTTATAAACAAAAAAGTTACGTTAACCACCCTTTTGTAAAAACAATAAGAAGTCAAACTAAAAAAAAAATAAAAATAAAAAAAAGGGAAGAAAGTAGTAAGTAGTAGTAAGTATAATTCCTTTTGTATAGGTGAAAATGTCAATAGTGATGAAATATTGGATACTAGGTGCACAATTAGTATAGGATGATTTCTTTGTACACAACTAGTTATTATTTAAAGAACAATAATGCGCATTGGCATTATTTTCCTAAATTGAATATAGTAAAATATTTTAAGCACACTGTGGCAATATCATTTATCTAGAGTAGTAACTGGAGCAAGTATTTCCTCCATTTTATCAGCACCTGGTTACAAAATTATTCATTGATTGAAAGTTTGACATGTCCGAGTTATCATATTGCAGAAAAAAATTGCAACAAGCTTGTTTAATTGGCCCAGGTATCTTTTATCTTGCGGACAGAAAGAAAATCTTTCCATACACGGGAAAGCTTTCAATAATCTCAGCTTAAATGAAACTAAAGTATGTCAAATTGTTTTTTCTAATATGAATACTACGCACCCTCTCTCCTTTTTTAATCCTGTGACAATACAATTTATATTAAAATTTATATACCTACTAACATAAAATCATAATTCCACTATCATCGGAATCCCAACAAAAAATGATTCCTTCCAATCGCATACCTCCACACTTTATATCATCACAATAAATTCACATATTCCAATGGTGACGATTTACAGGAATTACCTTGAAATATCCAATCTGAACACAACTAAGCATTCCAATGACTCGTATGAGGTTCAGATTTCCCGATTTCCTCCCCAACTAACCACTCATAAGTTTAATCGTTAACAGGATACCATTTCCTCCCGAAAATATATTAACACAAATCCAAATCCGAATCCAGCATTTTCCAATGCTCATAAATATTTTGATCAAATCTATTCATCTTCATTGTGAAGAGTGCCTCTATTAAGGAAGGTGGGGAAAACTTATATCATGTGTGGCAGAGATATTTTGTCTGGCGATAATAATATTCGTTGTGAGCCGGCTGCTGAGTGGCGTACAAGTTTCACACAATATTTCACAATTTTCGTTATTTATCGCTTAGGAAATTGAACCAACACGAAAGTCCCATAAAACATAAATGTGATCTCTTATTGCTGGCAGCTTTGGATACATTCACAAAATCCAATCATTAATCTTTCACGTTGTGACGTATTTTATGATAACATCGTTATGTACCGCTACAAGATGTGTGTGCGCTAGTATGTGTTTTTTGTGTATAGAAAACAAAATCCTATTGGTCGCTGTTGTATCTAGCCTGTTAAATTTAATCATCCATATAAATCGAAACAGTGTTAACAGGCACAATTAGAATATAAAACAACGACAAATGTGCCAACAGAACCAAAGTACAAGGGTTGAAGTGTTTATAGGGTGCTTGAGTTGATCACAAGGTGAATATGTGGAATCGAGATGGGTAATCAACAAATATCATGCTAGCACTATGAGGAGTTTTGAAGGTAGGAGGGTTTTGTTTGAATAGTAAATATCCAACTTCTTGTTAAACAACGTTATTCAAATCTGTAGCAATTTAGTGGTCTCGAGGAAACTAAAAAGACGTTTGGTTTTCTGACCCAAGACCTAGGAAAAATTTGCACAAATCCACGATAACAGTATGAGATTGGACTATAATGCTCAGCTTAGCAGTGCTTTGGATAAGCATTATATTCATACCATAATATCCCTGCAAAGGATACTTATATGGGGGTACATGGAAATTATGTGGAATAAGAGGACAGATTTAGCAGCTACGTTCGACTTTAGCTCTCCCTTTCTTGAATCAGAATCTGTTGTTGACGTTGTTACCTCAATGATCAAGGCTGATTGCGTTAGCAAATGTTCGTGCGAAATGACGATGGCACGTGAAGGTGTACGAAACTGTTAGTTGATAGCACAAATACTTGGAAGAAAACAAAGCATACTTGTGATCGGTATCATCATTGCTTACAGCCCACTTCACACTCATCCGATAAAGATGTTGATAGTCGTGAATCTCTATCCTGCTTGAGAAAACTGAAGTCTTTCCGTGCGCTAGTCCAACCTGAGGCTTTGGTCTGTTCTCCTCTACATTGATGGGCTGAAAACCTTACCTCTCCTACTACTAACATACTTAGCACTCTCACTAACTTACAGCTTTGACTGACCTCACATCGAATCTCACTCACATACCTTTTAGGTATTCTGGAAAACAATTGAAATGATAGTCCACCTTTTTTTTATGATGTTGCCAAAGGTCAAGAGATACCACATGATGTCGTACGAGTAGCACAGCCTTGGCAAGGAAAGAAGAAGAGATAGAAAATTGAGGATTATTGGGTTGAGACAACGAAGTGGCGATGTGTATAACGCTTGAATATTTCCACCGTACTGCTGAGGGGGAGAACAGAGGATGGCAAACTGTTCTAAATTCGTCCAGATCTACTTATGAAGAATTCCCGGAATTTCACAGTATGGCCAAATTTGGATTCAAATGCGTGAGGTTAAGCTTGGGTAACAGTTCCTATGTTATGCATAGGAAGAATTCTACAAAGGTTCACACTAGAAATTTCGTCAGAGCAATAGAAATAGCGATGGAAGAGAGATAAACATACGACATTACGCCGGCGTTCCAGGAAATCAATAGTTGCTGTGTCATCGTTAGTAAGGCGGACGGCCTTTTTTTTGGACTATCTCTAACGCGGCCCATGCAGTACGCTCAGCCCCTGCCCAAATATGGAAAATATATTTTAATCTAGGCCTGATATGAGACTTGCAGATTTGTGCCAAGTCTGATGAAGTAAAATATTTATTCCATCGTTTTAAGGAGCCCAGGCACTTCATCGAATTTTTACCAATACCTACCACAAATGTGATCGTACCAACTAAGATTATTGGAAATTTCTATATCTAAGATGTGTAAGGTTGGCGAAAATGGGTTGAGTGGATGTTGGGGTACGTTTGAGTGATAACCGTCAACAATGCCTTTTGGAAACCCGACCCGATTCGTTCTACGCAAAGCGAGTGTTGTTGTAAAGTCATTCTTTATTGAACTAACCGTATGGATTGTTTTGTTAACTATAAAATTCCTGCGGGAATCATCTATAGAGTTGAATTAGTATACGAAATCAGGGTACTGTCATCTGCAAAACTTTGAATGGGATTGAAAGTGAGAGCTAGGGTATTATTATTAAAATTATGGAAGAGAGTAGAAGAGAGTTGTCAGAGTTAAATCCATTCAATATATTTCGAATTTAATGGTGGGAGAGAAAGCTATCAATCCATTTTAGCTATAGAAATTAAAGAGAAGCTTTCCTCCGGTAAAAAAAAATTAATAACAAGAAATAATGTTTGTAGATTCTTTGAGCTCTAAAATTTATAGGGGAAAGTGTAAATAATGCAATGAACCAGTCCTCAGTTAGTAGGGCTATAAACAAAGTGGTTGAAGTTTTGTTCAGGAAAGTGGTTTGATCAACGAAGGAATATACATTCCCCTTCGACCGTGGGAGAATTGAATGAAACTAGGAAAGAGTGAGAATATAAAATATCTTTTTATCGTTTACAATATTTAAAATTTTCCTTAGGTTGAATAATAAATACG
The DNA here is from genome assembly GCA_963924295.1 of Dioctria rufipes. Lineage (NCBI taxonomy): Eukaryota > Metazoa > Arthropoda > Insecta > Diptera > Asilidae > Dioctria > Dioctria rufipes. The sequence goes on from CAWUPM010000853.1 coordinate 61,064, forward strand.
GTTTTCCTGGTGTTATTGGATGCATAGACTCAATTAATTTCCAAATAATACGCGAAGCAAGTTTCGAAATAAATCTATTAACTCTAAAATTTTTCAAAAATGCGGTAAGCAAAATTAGAAATAATAAGTGCCAGTGCCAAGTACCTCGGATCAACTCACGATAATTTTATTCGGAATAACTCAAATAACTCTTCCGATTTGTTTTAAAACAACTTTATTACCGCCCCGATACTGCTTCAAAAATCATAAAATACAGGCTGCTTACTTCACACCTTTCTTCAATTTTTGCAGTTTTTCTGACTGCCAAACAGACATTAATTCGTTGGATTCTATTTCAAAATGAATAGCTCAAATACATTGTCGTATATGAGCATACCCATCAGACCTCCGAAAAGGTGATATCACCAATGACAGCTATGGAAAAGTAAATCATTGGTGTTCAATCTGGACAACTGTTTTATTGCGAAGATACTATGGCTGCATACAATAGGAAGAAAACATTGGAACTTCTGAAAAGAGCAGAGACCACAGCAGAAAGCTAATAGGAGTGTGAACGGGCCATTGCGCTATAGGCAACGATGCTCAGAGACTGAGTCTAGAGTCAACCGTAGCTGTAAGGCTCCTGAGCAAATCAAATCAGGTCATTATACATATATGTAGTTTGCGGGTGTCCTACCCTAACGAATAAAAGAGGCGGGCTACTTGGAAGCAATTTCTCCTGGGAGTTTCAAGGTAAAGAACTTTGCTGCATCCTGAGCTTCCTTAGAGAATCAGGGTGGATCTAGGGTAATTCTCAGCAGGTTGCATTCCAATGAATCTATGGGAAACAAGGGGCATGTCAGTGGTCTAAGTGGTGCAGGTCGAGTTTTCCATTGCGGTACCTTCTAGCCTAACATAAATTAACTGCATTTAAAATGTTTGCAGCTTCTCCCTATACAGTAATGACAAGTTTTTATCAGTAATAGTAAGATCTACCAATTAGGAGGATTTTATTTCCCATTACAAATTACACCAATCGATTATTATTTCCCAAGACAATTTTCATCCATTAAACGTTTTCTCCTCCTCAATTATTTGCATTCTAAATAGTTAAATACTTAATAAATTAAAATTTCGCCAAAAGTTGTCTTACGAGTAAAATGAAAGTAAACACAAGTAGCGTATACCCAGTAGTAATATCTGACTCATTTTCTCACAGAAACCTCACTCACATACGTTCCAGAAAAAAGGAAGAAATGACATCTCCGAAGTGAGTGTGAGTGGTGAGTTGGGTGAATGAAATTGCATAATAGAGGACCTGGACCTGATGCGCTACATTAAGAGAAAAGGAAGGTTTTTGTGATCGATGCTTTCATTTTAAAAGACTAATTAGAACAATAGACCACTCCGGCCTCCGTGGTTTCGTTCGTCCACCTGTTTCGAATTAAAAAAAATATAATAAAAAATAAAGACAACATCAAGCAAGAGTCTACTAATGATCATCAGAAACTATTCTATAAATCGTAACCAGCGAAATTATTGTAGTTCATTTAGATGACAATAAAACCACTTATACAACAACAGCAACAATAAAAAAACAGAAAAATTTTCTACGGAATTCACTTACATTTCTGTGGTATTTGGCAAATTAAGGCGTGATGCACTTTTATGTGAGTTTCACAAAAATTAATTGTTTCACTACTTAATGTAAAAAGGCCATTAAATTATAAAATTCGTGAAATGTCGAAGATTTTTTTTTATTTGGTAACATTGAAGCCGATTGCACTAAAAAGGACATTGCTCGCTGGGGAGATATTAAAATTTTATGAATTTCAACTGAAATATTTAATGAGCACCGTAATGCTTTACTAATAAAGGTGGTTTGATGTATCGTAAATTACTTGGATTGAAGGTACAAAAATGTTATTAAAATGAATTTTCACTACATTAATTCATGGATATGGCTTTACATGAAAATGAGTTTATTAAATTGAAAATTTATCGGATATTAAAAAAATTCTATACAACACATGAGGCATTAAAACGACGACAATAAAGTGGTTGAATTGATACCAATGATAAAACGAATTGAAAATATTTTCTAATTAGCTTACCAGCAGTTCTCAATAAACTATTAAACAGCTCTCCTACGGATGCATAGAGCGTTCGTTTTTCATACCTCCTTGCGAATATCTTTTACCACTTTTTGTGCGCAGAAATCAGCATTCCATTTGATCTCCCATAGGAGTGCTCTTCAAATGATTCTTGAAGACGGCAATTAGAAGCTTAGGAAACTTTTTCAGAATATCAGAAAAAGTAGTGCCCCTGAATAGATTTTGGTAAGCCTATACAATATGGAGCTTTTTAAGAAGATTTATAGTCCAGAATTTTCATTAAGTTTACACATTATTATTTAATCTAATATTTTTTCCTTATTATTTTTACTTATTTATTTTATTTTTCTCAAATACATTTTGATATAAATTTTAGATAATTTTTGAATTAAGTTTTTTTTTTCTTCGATTGTATTATTGCTCCATTCCTCAAGTTGTACTAAATAAAGAATGTAAAAGTTTATTTGTAAAATAACAATTTGCTGATTATGTGCTACATACTGAAATATTCAATAAAAATGCGTTTCCTTCGCCGGAATAAAAAGAAAAAAGAAAAATGATGAAAGCTTTTGAATAGAAAAACAAACGGCTTCTACTAAAAATAATTTATCTTAAAAATGAGCTTTCACAACGCAATTAATTATACTAAAATTTCTTATAACTCAGGTGAATACAAGTGTGCAGCCTACTATGGTGCCTGCAATGTGTTATCTGGAACCTTTAAGAATTTCTGGCCCACCCACAATCAAAATAGTTCAAAAATTTATGATAGTAAAATTGTCGTAATAATATGAAAAGGAATAATTTAAAAAACTCATTAAATATTGTAATTTATCTCTTGAAAGGTGAAATTTATACGACCTTAATCCGTTCATTGTCCTGTCACTTAGTTATCGCCTCCAGAAGGATTTTTTATTGGGAAATATGCTATTCCTCTCCTCCTATAAAGAGGTTTTCCTAGACAAAAAGCATTTACCAAGAAAAGGATTTTTGTCATCATGAATTTTTTTTTTCGTACACACACATTAAACTTATTGCTTGCAGTTACCGAGATAGTGGCCTCCTTTTCCAATCAATTGTGCCGGTAATTAAGACAGTGGACTATGTTTCATATATATTTTTTTTTTCTAATTAGAGATTTTATTGAAAAAAAAAATTTCTTGTGATATTCGGCGTACTTTTAATGTTTTAATCTTACAAACACTGAGCTATTTTTATAAGAAGTAGTCTTAAGCCATATGAAAAATTAATCCGATTTTTTATACGTATTTCCTCCTCAGTAAATCCAGATCACAATAATTTCCTGAAAACAATGTCCCGGTATTAAAAATTTTGTAGTCCAATGTTACTTATTACCAGAAGAGTAAATAATTTTCAACCAGGTCAAGCCTACTTAATATTCCAATTTTGATCAAAAGCAATGATCAGTGTAAAAATTTAATTATGTGAGCATAATAAATAAAAAACCATTACCAATAAGATCCTGCGTTCGTCCGTCTGAACAGTCACAGATGTGTTTCTATAGAGGCGGCTTTAACTCATCAGCAACACACATCACTGGGCATATTACCGCACTGACACAGAGTTAGATAGCCTTAAATTCAACTGATATTATTACCAACTTAAGCTGATTTCGGGACAGTTTGGGAGTTGCAAGACTATTTTATTTAATCTTATTCCATAGGTGATACCCCAGACTTCGTCGAGGCGCTTTACGTTCTGTCATAACTACAGCCTGTATGTCACATCATATAGTCTTGAATTCACATTTTAGATACCGCAGATGGCCGCACTACACAAATAGTCATCTGACTTTGAGATCACGCCAAATCGCCCTTGCGGTAGCCCCGTTCTAATAAAGAATTGATATATATTATCAAAAACTCACTAATTTTTCGTCATATTCTTCTTCATCATTGTCAGCTGCCAGCTGTAAGCCCTGGGCGATCATCAAATATTTTCTAAAATCAATAGATTTTTTTTTTTTTAATTTGGCTTATGCCCACTCAATCACAGAACCCTAGTTTTTCGTTTCTATATCCATTCCACGATTAATTTGGCCAGGGTTTCGTCCTAATTAGGGACCTTTCCATTTAACTTTTGTCCTAAATTACAAAGGAGAAAAAACTAACAACTTATTAATATTGAAAGGGAGGTAAGGCTAGGACTACAAAAAAAAAAAAAATATATTAAAATAATTAAAAATAAATGGAAAAGGGCGTGTTTTGAATAAAAAAATTTAAGCTGACCTAAGTGCGATCCCAATGGAATTTGCACTCGATGATAAAGCAAGGTTGAAAGTGATCTAAATTCTAAAAATTAGAGTTTAATGATGATGATCACCCGCGATAGTGAAAAACGCACGTGAATCGATTATTATTTTCCATTAACTATTATCAGTTGAATTTTGGTCTAATTAAATTGTGAATTATCAAGTTACATTCCGCTACTCGAAACAACTTTTTCCTCTATGGATAATTGAAAGAAATTTTATAATATTTGGAATTACAACAGTTTTCGTGATTTTTCCCCCGTCCGCCCATCATATCTAAACCTTTAGGGAACCACCCTTCTCTCTGAGCTACGGACAGGGATCGGTGGAATCACTAGTTGCCCTCAAAGGGAGCATAACCAATATATGTTTGTTGTTCACTCTTACGTATAAACTATATGTCATCATTATAAGAAAACTATATTTGACCTTTACTTAAAAAAAAAATTGGAATATGGTTGATCTTCACAAGCATCGACAAAATTTTTCTCCTTCATGTTGATTTGGTTTTGATTTAGTCAAAAACTTAAAAATTATCACTTTTTCATCAAAATCTCCAATAATAAAAGAATCTCTGAAACCCATATCGAAATTGGCTCTCATGCTACACACGCACAAATAATTACCTGCCGTGAAATTAATTTGTCTGTGGAATGTCCTTTTAATGGCCGGCACACTAGAAATCAATTTGAGGTTTTTGTGTCCTAAACACCGAGAAACAGTCCTTAATTACACCTTTCCATTTAAGTTGACAATGTGAGAAGTTTCTGATAAAGGTGTGAGAAAAAATGAAAAAGACCTGCTTGCGTGTGAACGCATTAATTAATTTTCCCGTCGATAGCACTTAGATAGCAAAAAACCATTAACTTCTATCTACCCCCATAATTGATGGACATATCGTTTCTATATACCAAAGGGCCAAATGAAACACATTTGTTTTGGTTTTGTTTGGTGTGATTTTAATTGTTCAAATATGCTTTTCCACAAAACTTGACTCTGTCTACAATTTTACTACCTTCCTACCTGTGTAAGAAGCTGATTAATTCTTCCAGTATTTTGCATAGTAGGTAGGTACATACCTCCATCATATACCTTACATAACTTGCCAGTGTTAATCAGAAAGTTCGTCCGTTTTATTCTCTTTTGAGGACAAACTTCATTAAAAGTTTATCTCCTGTATGAATTGCACTGCAATTGTTCGGATACAATCCAAGCTATATCTGAGTGCCGAC